>WUQG02426868.1:0-14657 GCA_011317285.2 Androctonus mauritanicus | reverse complement strand
ATCTATTATAAGTATTGCATAAACACCTGATTCTTTTCAGCAGAATTACTATCTATCTTTTTTTAATGCTTCATATAAAATTTGTTTTCATTGATACAGGATTTTTTGTCTAGGTTCCATTCTGTTGTTTTAGTAATTTTGTATAATGTAGGATCATATTTAATTGGTATAGTTATCATTACATTATGATCTGGATTCATTAAATTAGTTAATAATCACTTTGAATTTTTTCAACAGATTTATAGATATTATGCATGTATTTAAACATTAACTAATATTTAAAACATTGTTACATTGTTTTATAATATTGTTAAATTCATTTCTTTAATATCTAAAATCAAATTATATCCAATCAAATTATATCTTTCTATTGTAAAAATCTACATGTAAAATCATAATTTGATAGATTCTATGTACAATTAAGTTTCTTATATTATAATTAGATATAAATTATAATTAATATTTAATTTTTGTGTGTGTTAATGTTAAATTTAAATTTAATTTTCACAAATGTTGCAATACAACATTTTGAATGCAAAATTCCTTGTTTGGAATACAAAATTCTTCATATTCTATTTGATTTGTATATTCTATTTATATTTTAATTTGTTTGAAAATGAGACTAATTATTGTTTTCTTAAGCCTTAAACATTATCCCAGAAATTTTATAATAAAGTTCCTATTAAAAAGTGCATGTAATTTGAATATAATACAATAAGTACAAATGAATTGTATTATGATCATTATATATTTCTTCATGTAAGATTATTTGTAGCATGTATGATGTTTTTAATTTCACCGTAATAATTATATAATGATTTATATAAATTTACTTATGTAACACTTCAGGAACTTAACTGTATGTATACATAAGAAGCAAGTTTTCTGTTTTTTTATAACTAACATTAATCAGCAGACTATGATTAAATTGTCTGCACTTCAGAGATTTCTCCATGAATAGGCTTACCATATTATTTTAGGTCCAACCCAGGACATATTTTTGAAAAGTCTTAACAGACTTCCATATTTGTCTGCCGACAAGCCTATACATTGTCCGACCTTTCACCAGATAGCAGGTCTGCCTGACAGTCCGGTGGTCTAGTCAGAGCATGTAGATTTAGCAACACTAGGCCTAATCGTTTTTTATTCATATTTTATTTTATTTTCTAGAAATATGAAAGTCCTAAAAGAATTCTAATCTGTCGGAGAGGTGTACAGTATTAATATGTATACTGTATTTTTGCTGTTAATTTTTTTCTGCGTTAATTTTTATTTTATTTTAAGTGGCAGTATTAAGGAGTTAACAAAGGTCTGTCACAGGGGGCAAAGTAAGTGCTGCCTGGGGCTGATGTTATGCTCCAGGCAACACTTACTTTGCTGCTAACCATTGCTCGTAACTCGAATTTTGGCTCGCAACTTGAAGCAAGAGAGAGGGCTCATATCTTGAAACACTCGTAAGTCAAGGTACCACTGTAGGTCTAAAATTAAAAAAAATCCTTGCCAGTCATAAAATTCTCAAATCCCGGATGTTTTGCAATCCCGGACAAGCACTAAAAAACCAGGACTGTCTGGTCTGATCCCAGACATATGGTAAGCCTATCCATGAACTGCCAAACCATTCAACATCTATTTATCAATACTAGTTATTGGAAAACATAAAATCTGATTCCTGCTATCATCTTAAGACATATCCTAAATATTTCATAGGTTGAAGAATAGCAATGCTAAATACTTATAGATTGGATGACACCTATGTTAAATATATTTTAATGTTCAAAGAAAGCAAAATATAACAAAACATTGGGCATCATTGATAACATAGATCTACAAAAATTAAACTTTTCAAAAATTATTATTATTTTTAATAGCTGAATTTATGTAATTCAAAGATGCTGATTAAAATAAGATTCATTTTCTTTATCATGTGAAAATTTTTTGAAAACTGAAAAGGAAAAAATAAATAATATGTTCTAAATGTAATGAATGTGAAATTATTACATGTTTATTATTAATAAAAATATTATATGCTTATAATACTAGAAACATATAGTATATCAAAAATGTAATTAAAAAAAACAAAAAAATGTAAATTTTATTATTAATTTCTTAATTGAATCTATAGAAATGAATCTATTAATTTTTAATTTTTAAATTGCATTTAATTTATTTTCTATGTTTAATTGTATTTTCTTGCATTATAACATCCAATAGAAATCTGCCAGAGATACTATACTCTATTATCCTTGATATCGCTTTTCCATCTCTTGAGTATCTTGATGAGATTTTTCTTTTAATCCTTTGATATATAAGCCATATATATATATATATATATATATTTTTTTTTTTTTCTTTTCAAAATATTGTTTACTATCATCTTGTATATTGAATCCTTTTAATTTCCTAAAACATTGTTAAATACATCTCTGAAGTCCGTCTTTTTCTGCAGTAATCATGAAATTTTCAAATAAGATATGTTTAGCCAATTTTTATTTATAATCGTATGAAGAGTTTTTCTTTAGTTTTTTTACTGTGAAACTTAGAACATAGTATTTAAAACAGTTTCCATTTTTATTCAAATTTTTTATAAACTATTTCATTAATTCCAATTTTATAAATGCAGTGGCCTGGCTTAAAAATTTTTTGAAATCAGCAGGTTTATTTCAGTGTACAGTATATTCTTAATTTCTGACATGATGCTGATTTTTGCAGCTATAGACATTTTTATGAGATGCCATGATTTGTCCTAGTCTCCAATTTTAATTCTAAAATAAGCATAATATTAATTTTTAAAATGGATATTTTGCTTTTTTTTACAATAAAATTATCATAAAATATAATGATGGTGTCTAGAACACTGAAAACGTTTGTAATAAAAGTTGTTCACGTTGTTTACCTACCTGCCGTTTCGTGCTTTATTGAATTTACGTATAACAAAAAAAATTAGCTTTATATATATATTGATTGTGCATTTTTTTTTACTTTCCATTATTAGATAATATAACCATCTAATAAGCAGTCAAGCCATTAACATTAGGACTGTTTTTGTACTATTTATATGTATGTATTTGTTACTATCTGTAATTCATGTGTACTATTCTTAAAAGAAAATCTGATTCAGAACAGGCAATCAAATGCAATTATTGTTATTAAATAATGACATTTATGAAAAATCTGTATATGACAGAATAAAAGAAATGATATTTTTGGGATATGTATGTAGAGAGTCAATAAAAATCAATTATGAAATTAACAGAAATATCATTACAGATCTGTATAATTTAATTCATTTTTATTATATATATATATATATATATATTATAAAGAATTCATCAGAAAAATTTATTTATTTGTAATTTATGATAATTTATTCTATATTTCAAATAAATTCTCATAAATTTCATAATTTATAGAATTATTTAAAATAACTTATAGAATAAACAAAGCACATTTTTTTTTTTTAAATGGAAATTTGGCTGAATTATATTTATAAGAAAAATAAATGAATATGGCTGAAATCCTTTATAGTCCTGAGTTCTAAAGCATTACTTTGTGATATAAGTGGGATTGCATTAACAAATTTTGTCATATTCAAGCTTCATACATTTATTCAGTTTGTCTAAGAATTATGTGTGATCATTACACAATTGAATTCCAAGCAATATCATATTAGAAATTATTAAAATTATATGCAGTTGCATTCTTTAAAACTTTATGGGACAATGCATCAATATAAACTTTTTCAAAAATAAAGAAACACTTTACTATATACTGTATGTAAATACAAATAGCATATTCTGCTGTAAACAATTTCATGTTTGTGCTTATATATCATTTTTGTTCAAAAAAACAATATATTTTTGTTTTGGAAGATTAATAATAAACCTGTTCCCTTGAAATTTACAAAAGTATACAATTTTGAATAAAATTCATACTATATAATTTAATTATGATATATTTAGATTTTTAATCTGAGAATGATTTTAATATCCTCAATATTAATATCCTCCATATTAAAATCCATTTATTGAAATGTAATACAACAAAAAACAGAATGTGTTTTTTATATTACATTTCAATAAAAGTTGCTTCTACTTAGTACATTGGTAGAATATATGCAAATTACATTAGGGCCAGTGTACTCTTTTGACTGCTTAACTCTATGTAAGAATGGACATCATTACACATTTTATAATCTTTTGCAGTTTATACTTTTTACTGATTCAGTGATCAGTGATTCATAATTATTATATTTATGCTTTTAAGTATATTAATACTAAGAGCTTATTGTAATTTTATATTTTGAATATGTCATTTGCTGATTAGCATTATAAATCTATATAAACAAAACCATGAAAAAATAAATATGTTTATTGTTTTATTATTTATATTAAAATCCTGTGATTAACAATTTAGATTAATAATTTATTTTTATTATTAATCTAAATAAATTATTTTTTTTAATCTGGGCCCATGAGCTACCATCGTATATAATTATAGATCATATCTGAAACAATCTAGATCAATGATTATCACATGGTATGATGTGTCACACTATTGCAGTTTAAGTGGATGGCAGATGTGGCAGGAAGATTCAAAAACAATGATTTGAAGATACTTTCAAAAATTCTTATGCCAAAAATAAATATTCAAAATACATGTAAGAAAATAATAGGAAAATAAATAATAATTTTCCTATTATTTTGTTACATGTGATATATAATATGATAAATATATGTATAGAAACCTATAGAATTTCAGAAGTTTTCAGATTTGTTATTTGTATTTATTAATAAAAAATTTAATGTGTCATAAGCAAACTTTCATTCCTAAAGTGTGGCCCAGAGAAAAAAAGAATTGGGAATCATTGGTCTAGACCATATTTGAAAGACTTATCTGGATTACTATAGAATATTTGAAAACTTTTTAATAATTCAAAACTTTAATATTTAACATACTGTATGTTTTTTTTTTTAATTTAGTATAATTTTACATTTTAAAATCTTGATTCCAGGTTAAAATAAATGTGGGTAGCTATCAAAGTAAATAAATATTGTACATTTTGTCAACATTTCTTGAAATGATATTAAATTATATACATAAGATAAATATGATCATTTTAGAAAGTTGACTTTTTAGGATCACACGTTACTTGTTTAGTTTTGGAATATTTTCAAAAAATATTAAAAATTTCAGAAAAGTTTATTTAAGAGAGATGCAATAATTATTAATTTGTACATTATATGTAAAAAGTGAGATATGTTGTTGTGAATTCTAAAAAATATAATAATTCCTCCATTTAACTCTTAAATCTTTTTAAAAAAGTCATATAATTCAAAATGCATAATTTGAGATCCTTTTTTGACCCAAACTATATATTTCACTAAATTAATGAATTATTGGTAATTATTCATAGTGAATTATAATTAGTATGTAATGTAATACATTTTAATGCAATATATGTTGTATATTGTATTACAATAGTTATTACATTCTCTTATCTTGTAGATAGGTTATGTATATAACATATAATATTTTTAATCTTAGGTGTAAATTTTTATGAACTTTTGTTAAAAATTCATAAAAACTTGTCTTGTCATTTTGGAAAGATTGAAAGATCAGAATCTATGAATAATTATAAAAGATTTATAAAAAAATAATAAAATTTGTGTAATAATTATATAATAATTTAATAAATTAAACTTAGTTTAATAAATTAAACATACATTTACATGAATGTAACTGTTACATAAATTGGGTAAAGCCTATATATATATATTTTTTTTTAAATAGTTAATATTTTAATTAATTAATATTTAATCTTAGAATCTATTTAATAATAATTAAAGATAAATAATAAATCTTAAAATAATTTAAGATTTATTATTTTTTTGACAAACAAATGTTGATTATTAATCCTCAAACTGAAATGCTTATCTTATACATGTAGATTGCTGTAATTTTTCTTTTTTTTTGTATGTTAAAATTGAGAAAGTAATAGTCTGGTGTCTTATATTGTGATAATGTATTTTTATATCTTGATGGTAATTTATTAGTTTATGAGAAATATTTTGTTCAGAAGTTTGAAACCAATACTAAGAATAATAAATATTAAAATATTAGTATTTAGACTGGATTTGTCTTATTATTTTATTTAGATTTTAAAGAGTAGCACAGTATCATTGGCTGCTATACTTATATATAGATGTAATAATTCAGATCTTCATGCAGTGATTCAATAAATCTTGTGTAGTGAAGGAAAAGTAGATATTAATGATTGTGAATATAAAAACATGAAAAGTTTATTTTCTCAACTGAAAATCTGTATTTAATATTTTTTCAGATTTTTACAGTAGGTCTAAATACAGATCATCCAATCCTGTTTTTCATTTTTCATTCAACATCATTATGTTTGTATAGTTTTTAGACTTTCATATAAGCAATAGAAGCAGTCATCTAAGGCCTCATAACCCAAGGGGCCCCTTATTTAGCTTTAGAGCTTGTATTGAATAATGTTAAATTATAAAAAAATTATTATTTTTTGATTTTGTTCCATACTTATATATACTTTTTTAAAAATAAAAGAATTTATTTTAAAAAAAAAGATTCATTTTAATAGGGCCTCAAAGATCTCTCAGGTCTTGGCTTCCTTAAGACAAAATCCACTACTGGATATACTCATATTGACACTGAGCAATATACAGTGTGTATATGTGCATATGATGTTTGAATTAAAGATTTTACATATACAAATTAAATACTGTTAGTTCATTTAATAAAATTTTCATTTCTGTTTAACAATAATTGTTAAAAGAAAAAAAGATAAGAAAATGTTAATAAAATTACACAGGAAAAGTAGCAATGCTTGGAGATAATGTATGAAATAAGACAAAGATTTGTTTTAGTTGGACAATAATTAATATTCATTTTTAGTATTAGATTTAAATAATAGTGTTCTGGACTTTTATTGTTTGTCAAAGCAAAAATTAAGGAAAGAATTTTTACTTTGGTAAAAATTCTTTCCTTAATTTTTGCTTTGATGACAAACAATATCTCAATCATTAAAAAATTTCTCAATCATCAAAAATCCTTTGATGATTGAGACATTTTCTTCTAAGATATAGAAAAGAAGAATATAAATTTTCTTCTAAGATTCATCCCTTCATCATTTCTCTCCAGGTTTTACAAAAATTTTTCATTAAATCTAATTTGATATGCAGTAATGGCAAAGATTCCTTTCCATTTGAAATTAGTGATGGATATTATTTTAATATTAGTTATAAAAATGTTTTGAAAATCAATCCTTTATAATGTTGTGAAATTCTTGGTTTGACTTTCTTACTCATATAGAAAGTATTTGTTGTATATATTCTGATTGAATATTTAGCAAGAGATAACAACTTTTAAATCAAATACATTTATTCCAGATATATTTTGCATGTGTTATTTGATTTAATAAAATCTTCAAATTATTGTACATCATCTTCATATGCACTAATTGAAAAATGAAATCTTTCAGAATCTGTTAGAGACATTATTTAGTCATTTCTAGAATCTGTATATAAATTTCTATAAGAATTATTAAAATTTAGATGCCAATAGCATTGCTATTGGCATCTAAATTTGTCCTAATCTATATTTTCATAATATATTGTTTCTGCAAATATATAATCAAGATAGAACTTGTGAATACAGTATTTCAATAGAATTAGATTCTAATGTCTCCAATTCAAAGTAAATTATATTAGACATTTTGATTTTTCAAAAACTTAGAAAAAAATCTTATAGGACATAATTATTCATTTTTCATATATACTCAACTCTCTGAAAATATTGACTGGATCTTCCATAGGTAAATATTTTTTAAAAAGAATTGAATATATAGACAAGCAGAAAAGAGAAAAACACATTTTTACAAGAATATAGATTGAACCATAATTGTTTTATAACTATAATTAATATAATTATTTTTATTATGGTTTATTTTTTCATTTTATTAATATATTCCCATGCAATTATTTAAAATTTCTATTAAAATATATCAAATTATAATTTAAAATAAGACTTTATAAATTATTAAAAATTAAATTAAAAAATATAAATAATAAGTCCTAAAAATATTTTTCTTAAAATATTTTTATTGTAATTTTGATATAATTATGAAATTATATAGAATTAAAGTATTTTTCAACAAAAACTTTTTAATACAAATTTTGAAAATAATAGAATTTTTAATATGTTATTAATATTTAAGTTTGTTTTGCAAAAATTAAAAATTATATTGTGTTAATAAAAATATATTTAATTAAAACTATAGGTTTAATTAGGAAAGTTTATATCCCATCATAAATATACAAAATAATTTTAATAAATCAAAATTATTTAAAATGAATAATTTTAAATAATTGCTTTTGTTTTCGTAAAATATTAGAATAAATATGTAAAATTTTTTTGGCTTTATGAAAAATATACATATGATTAGAGGTAATTTTTATATTTAATAAACAATAAACAAAACATTTAAACATAAATTAAATAAAATTTTTTTTCCTGCTTTGTGAAGTGCATGTTTCAAAATATGAGTTTTTCAAAGAATAAAAAAATTTTGAAATTTAATTATATTTCCTATTATATAAATATTTAATTGTATTTTTGAAAAAAAAAATTTTTTTTTCATTTGTTTAATATATAATAATGTATGAATACAAAATTATATAAGTAAATTTATTAAATATATTTTATTAAAATTTATTCATTAATATACCCCATTGATTTTAAATTATTTTTTCTATTTTTAAAATTGAATAAAAAAATCGTTTTTTTTAAAAAACTATAAATAAATGTCTTATAAATTATTATAAAACATATTAAATACTTCAGAAGATTATGATAGTTTTTATCGAATTTAAATAATTATTTTGCAGAATTAAATTTAATATAAAGATAATTATAATACTTTAAATTATTATTGGAAAATTAAAATTTTTAAATATGCTTAATAATATATTTATTATTCTAATGTTTCTGATTTTTATATACTTATTTATGATATATGCTGCTTTTTCCCTCTTTTAAAAGAAACAACTGTGAATTTTTCTGTAATTTTTTTATTCTTTTATTTATATATATTATATACATTATTTTTATTCTTTATTTAGAATATTAATTATAGTTGTTTATAACAAAATATTCATTAAATTTGAAAATATTTATAATTGGAATATCAATATTTATAATGTTTCAAAACTTTTAAAATATTTTTGCTTATCAGTTTTATACTATTAACTCTTATAAATAAAATACTGAATATATTTTATGTTTCTAAAATACTGAATATATTTTAAATATAGTCTCAATTAAACAGTTTTATTAATAATATCTAAATAAGGAAATGCCATATTATAGATGATAACAATACCTATACAAAAATCAAAATTGAAATAAATTAGAATGTTTTACTCAAATTGATATATTAATTTAAATAAATCATATAATAAAATTGTTAAAAATTAATTTTTAAATATTTTTTATTTTATTTTAAAATTTAGCATAAATTATCCAATTTGTTCTATAATATATTAAACATACATTATTAGAAATTCAATTGCTATAATTTGACTAATGCTATATCCTAATAAATTAAAAATTTTTTAAATTATATTTTTTCTAAACATATTTTTTTAGTAAAATAATTAATAAAATATGAATTATTTAAATATATAATTATTATGTTACTCTAATAATAATTATTTTAAATGAAATATTTTATAATTAAATTATTTAATAATTTGATTTATCAATATTATATAAAAATAACATTTTTAACTTCTTAATATTTTTTAGGATTCCATTTAAGTGGTTTAGTAACAACACCTATTCCTTCTACTCCACCTCATCCTAGTTATACATTGGATCCAGAGAAGAGATTCAGAGTGTCTATCACATTTGACAGGTATACTAATAATTTTATAATAAGATAATGTACAGATAATCTTTAATAAATAATATGGATATATTTTTGAAAATTATTATAATTAATCAAAATATCATATATTTTCAATTCTGATTAAGTTCTATAAAAATTGAAAATTTTCCTAATATACAATAGTCCATATAATTTTTAATCTATAAGATATTTAATAATAAAATTTTCTAATGTGGTTAAAATTCTACATTAAAATGATGATTTTTATGTTGTTTGATGATGATAGATAATTAAAAAACTTCTATGAAAATATGAAAAATATACTTAATTATTATATTTTTTATTACTTGCAAAGCTTAATATTATATAAGCTTAATACAGCTTCATATTATTATTATGTATAATTAGGATTCCTATTTTTTTCATAATTTATTCTGAAATTCTCTATTTATTACTATCCCTACTGTACCTATATATATACAGTAGTACCTATATGTACCTATATGTACCTATATATATTATTTATTATATATATAAATGAAATAATATTAAATCTATTTCATTTAATTCCAACTCTGACTTTATTAATTCAGTAATAAATCATCAATACAAAATATTGATTTATCTTCAATCTGGATCATGGAATAGACAGATATCACTGATGATGATATTAACTGTTATTCTTACATAAATGATAGTTCTTATATCCTTGCATAAAAATCCCTTTCATAAAATGAAAAATGAAATTATAAATTTTATTACAAAGTTTAATTATTCATAGAAAATTTTCAATACAACACATATTTTTAAATAATTTTATCGTTATTCAAATTACTTGCAACATTCAATATGAAAGTTAGAAAAGTAGAATATTAAAAAAAATGAAATGAATGTTTATTTTCACAATTAAATATAATATAAACTTTGTTTTTATTTTATGATTTAGTTGTATTTAAAGGAAAATCTTATTTGAAAGATTGTGTGTGTGTGTGTGTGTGTGTGTGTGTGTGTGTGTGTGAGACACAGTGACTCCTCATTTAATATCAGGGTTAGCTTCCTGAAAATTGCAACTTTAACTAAAAGCAAAATCTCTAGTGTTATAAGTTATAATTACATTCCTAGATTCTGGTATTAGAAGAGACATATTTGATAATTTTTTCCATCTGAACATTACTATATTGTTCATTAATGGAATGAAATGAAACAAAAACATAATTTAATTATAAACTTTTGCAAAGCAGTTATTTTTAATTTTTTATCAGAAAATTATTTTCTAATAAAAATAGCCTAGAATTCACAGGTGTTATGTCTATGATTAATTTTTTAACATCAATTTTTAATAATTCACTAACCACTAAACTTGTGACATTCCAGGCCTTATCACAGGTTATAAATATTTGTGGAAGTTTATTGAACTGTACAGGATGAGGATTGACAAGCCTGACATGGTCCTCTTATATAAATTTTCTAAGAGATGGATTCCTAATTCGATTCCAAGTCATCTGATTTGAAAGCCAAAATATTTCCATCTGTCCAGTTCTGCTGAATCTCTATGTGCTGTATAGTTTAATTAAAATATATTGTTCATAGAAAATATTGTATATTTATTCATATAAAATATGGTTATTTTCTACAACTATCATAGATTTTTTACTTTGTTTTCTTTTTATTATGAAAGAAAAATGTAAGGAAAAAAGGGCTTTATTTCATTTTGTTCCTTAAAATCTTTAATTTTTTAATTAATTAATTTAAATTTTGCTAGTGACATAATTGCAAAATGATATTAACTGAAGTGATAAGAAAAAAGAGGCCACTGTATATGCAACACAGCAACACAGCAACACAGCAACACAGCAACACAGCAACACAGCAACACACACACACACACACACACACACACACACACACACACACACACACACACACTGTTAAGGAGATAATATAGAAGTTCTCTGTTTATTAATTCCTGGATTTACAAGTTTTTTCAAATATGAAGTATCAAAAAATTAAAAATATGAACTTTAATTGCATAAATAAATGCTAAACATTTATAAGAAGGTATTTCAATTTATAAATGTAGCTATACAATATAATACAATTGGATTTGTAACAAAAATTCTCGTCTACTACAGAATTAGAAAAATCAAAATTGCAGCCAAAAAACAGAAGTGCATTTTGCTTTTACTGAAAGATTATGTAAATAACTTTCATTCCTGGATTGTGATTTAATTGGTAGTTTATCTATATAAAAGCTCATCTATTTATCTGTTAATAATAACAAAGGATAAAAATTCTTTAACATTTATATCACATAAATAATTTCTCTAATATTAAAATATGCTCTATTTTAAAGGCTATATTTTCATTTATTTAGATAGATAAATCATTATTTAATCATAAACAATTGATTTTGTTGGCCTTTACTTAATTTTATTGTAATAAAATTTCATTGATTAGAATCGAATCCTTGATTTTAACATTGTCTTTGGAAAATTGATTCTTGGTTTATGAATTTTTACTTCCAATTTCCATGTTCAAATTAACTGTAATTGTGAAATTTGGAGCTATCTGTATACAATTATATGCAATACATTTCAGAATTGAAAATGAAGGGATAAAATAAAAAAATGTCACAATGATTGATTGATCATTTAGGGTTAGCAGTATTGAAAATTCTAGTAGAATAATTTTGAGAAAAACTTGGATTAGTGGTTACTGGAAAGAATAAAATAATGATCAGGTGTTAATATCAAATGCTGATTATTAAAACATTATTATTGACTTTTGTATTCATACAATATTTTTATCTAGCATATATAATAAATAAACAACCTCAGCATATACTATTCTGTGCATTTTATTAATTCTAATAAAAAAATTATAATAAAGAGCCAACAAAATATAAGTAATTCTCCATATTTATTAGTCATGATATTACATTATAAACATGGTAGATTAATTATATTTATATTTTTTAAAAATTAAGTAATTTAATTAAAGACTAATTGCATTATTCCAAAATAAAGCTTAAATTTAAATATAATAACAATATATTAGCAAATAAATTAATGAAGACAAATATTAACATATTATAATATAAAAATTTATAAAAATATTTATAAAGAATAATAATATGTAACAAGTCTCTAATTAATCTTATTTATCTATTATTATTTTTTTTATGATAACCTAACCACCCTAATAAGACATTAAGAGATAAATCTCATCTATTAAAGCTTCTCTGTATTGATTAAATTTTCATTATTTTTAATGTTAATAAGTTGTTTTTAATTCTGCTTTTACATATCTGTAATTTTAAAGTTAATGTGCTCATTCATGTATATTGAATTTAAGCTTGTTGAATTTATGTAATTTTTGAGTTACACTTAAATTTTTTGAAAAATTAACCACATAAGTCAGAGACCTCTGTAATTTATAAATCATCTCACTCAATAGCATCAAAATACATGATATTGTTATCAAATGTATATATATAAATAATACATCACATATATATACATAGTATCAGATCTATATAATGGCTAATAGAGCATAAGCCTGAAGCCCAACTTTTATGGGACTCAAGGTACAGTGTAAAATATATAGTTGCTAAAAAAACCAATAGAACATAGAAGTATAAAATAATATCAATTTATTTTTAAAATTTTATATAAAATTTTAAAAAAGGAATCCCATAAAAACCTCCAACATAGGCCCTCAGAAAGTTAGATCTGCCATATATACATCATATATGACATTTTAAAACAGCAGCAGTTAAAAATTTGCAGACAGTGCAAATTCCATATGCTGGGTCTTTGTTTGTAAGCATGAAGTTCCTATGCAAACAAAATAATATTATGATGTACCAAAATTGTAATACTCATATGAAAATAATAATCATATTACCATCTAAAAACTTTAGAAACAATACAAGAAATACTATTTATTACTGTTATTTTAATATTTAATATCATTTAATAACACTCAAGATCATAGAAAGAAAAATTGGCTTTGTAAGGCTCTGAAAAAGGATAATTAATTAAACATCAGCACACATTTAAGCAAAAGAATGATATTTAATACTTGCTAAAGCTCTTTTGACTTAAAAAAAGCCATCTTCAGTAACTTTTATCTTACAATATATTGAATAGAACAAATCAAATTAAATTCAAATAAAGGAATATTTAAAACAGAACATTGTATAATTGTTTAAATAAAAATAAAATAAAATTATCAATTAAATAATACATAGATACATTAGAAAAATCTTTGTACATATTATTATTATTATTATTATTATTAAAGGTTTAATACTAATTATTTATAAACTATCCCATGGGGCTGGGATGGCCTCTGGAGGGTTGTTATTGATCATATGACATTTAGTTTGGTATTGCTTTATAATAATAGCCTCAGCTAATCTAATTTCTGATACTTTATTAATGGATCAGTATCAATAAAAATAAGAGCACTTTGAGCAGCAACTTAAGCATACAAAAAACAATTTTATTCCGATAATGTTTTCGGTACAATTGTACCATCTTCAACAGATTACGAAATGACAAAGACAAAAGAAAGGGCATTGAGAAGAACGGAGTTTACGAGATCCCAATTGAATATGAAGACACCATGAGGCATTCCTCTTACATAGGAGTTAACAAAAGAAACTTAAGCCAAAGAATTAAAGAACATACATACGATATTCAAAAAGGAAGATTTAACACCGCGTTGGCAG
>WUQG02426857.1:0-14657 GCA_011317285.2 Androctonus mauritanicus | reverse complement strand
TTAAATTTTTTTTAAACTACATTTTGGAGTAATGATTCAGAAATGTAGATAGAATAATTAAAACATTGCGTAATCAAGTGACCATATTACACAAATATATAATACTACATAATTGTTTGAATTGTACATGTTTTTTTAATTTAATTCCTCTCTTTTCTCTTGAGCGTTAAAAGCCACATTTTCTGCACACACAAAAAAAGTTTTCATTAAAATTTTATAAATTCAAATATCCATAACTATAATACTAGCATTTTTTAGATAAGTTAATAACACAACAAATAAATGTTTTAACAACCCGTTAGCGCGTCTTTCATACACGTCCTTCAAAAAGGGATTGTTTGGAACTTGATTATTGTTTGGCTATCCAAAAAAAATTCAGGTTCTTAGTTTTTTTTTTTTTTTTGGTAAGAAATTTCGCACAAAACGATGTTGCCTGACAGAAAAGGACTTAATTTGTGTCACCGATCTGAAATATCAGTGTCATCTGTACCTACTACGTCCCATAAGACTAATCGAAAAAAACTCGTGCAATTACATTTCATTAAAATCAAACTAGTGCATCATAATATATGATATAGAATAGTTACAAAACGAGAATTACTGTACTTCCTATTATCTCATAACAGCCTATTTTTCTCATTTTCATTTTAGTTATGATCGTTGGAGGCCACAAAAAATCACGTCGAGGGCCACATGCGGCTCGCGGTGTGCCAGTTTCACATCCCTGCACTATATAATCTATAGTCATAGTGAACAAAGTAATCGGCCTGAAATTATCTACTTTAATTATTTTATCACTTTTTTTAGGTATTAATACTATAATTCCATGATTGAACTGCTCATAAGTAATTTCTTCATATAATTCAATTAATATGTTATTTATCTCAAATTTAAAATTTTTTATAAAAAATTGCCTGTATCCCATCAATCTCCACAACCTTCTCTAAGGCCACTTAACTAATAGCATATTCAATTTCCTCTTTTTTAATTATAAATTTTCATCATACAAACTATTCCCATATTCTAAATTTACCTTTTTTTTCCTAAAAATATCAGTGTACTTTTTAAATTCTTCTAAAATATTAGATTTTTCATATAATATTTCTCCTTTCAAAGTTTCAACTGCTTCTAATACATTACTATTATACCTATTTTTTATTACATCAAAAAACTTTAACCTTTTTTTTGATTCTTTCTCCTTTAATAAAATCTAATTTGTTTTCCTCATATGTCTTAGTAATGTTTGATTTATTTTATTATTAATTCTTTCTTCTATCAGTTTAATCTGTCCATTATAAACCTCTTGTTTATTTTTTACACTAACTTAATGTCCTTTGAAGTTTAAGAAATTAAAAACTTATCAATTTTTTTAATATTAACTGTCTTTTTATAGCATAATTTTTAATATCTAATTTAAAATTTCCCATTTTCTCCAGTTTATCCCTATTTCTAATTTTTCTAATCTTTCATTTATGTAATCAATCAATTTCTCATCCTCAAAAATCCACTTATTTAACTGAAAAAAGGTTTTTCCTGAGTTATCTTATTCTTAATTTTAAAGGTCACAAATAAAATCCTGTGATCAGATATATTAATCCCATTTCTTTTAAAATTGTAAGTTTCAGCTTTTTCAATTTTTATTTTCGTATTTCTTTGAATATAAATATGATCGAATCTTGTTTCATAACCTCTTGCCACAATTGTATATCCATTAGATTCTGAATTAAATTCATGATAAGAATCAATAAAACTTTAATCAGAATATCCTTTAAAATTTGCCTAGTAGCATCAGGCCTAAGAAACTGTTTTGAGTCTAACTGATCAATAACAACATTGAAATTGCCTGCCAAAATTATTATTCTACCTGTATTTAACTAATTGCTTATTTTTAATAACTATTCTTTTCTATTCCTACTTCCTGGGTAAACAAATACCAATTACTCTAAAAAACAAACCTGCATATTCTATATCTACATATATCATTCTTCCTTTAGGGTCCAAAACAAAATTTTGAATTTGAATTTCTTTTTATAAAAATTAATACACCAGAGTGATATGTTATTGCATAACATATTATATATATATTAAATCTAGGAAGCAATCTATGAATATTTTTTAGCTCTCTAATTTTTTCAAGATTTAACTCTACCAACCTTAATACATCAACTGCTATAACCTTCAATAAATTAGCAACATAAATCTGCTTATATTTAGTTTTAAATCCATTAATATTATATATTATTATTGTTAAAGAAAGGTATGTGCAATAATAATTTTAACAGATGGAAGAAAAGGGAGAGAGGGGAGAATGTCATAAATTTTGCAATGTTTATAGAGCGGATACTGTAACAAGGGAGGAAAATTCCTTTTTCCCTGTATATATTTCGTTTCAGTAAAATAGTAGTCTTAGCCTGGTGTTAAATGTGTTGTGTGGTGTTTTGTTAGAATTAGATTTGACTCTCTCTTGCTAATATGCTAATTTACAACAATAATATTAAATTAAGTATATATTATTTTTCTTTTTCTATTACCTCATACTCTTTTCATAAAAATCCTAATTGCTATTTCAAATTCCTCCTCAATACCAATACTCTCTTTCCTTTTCTATTTCTAACTCATTATCCTCCTTTTTATTATTAACATTTTCTTTTCCTATTTCATCTACTTTATCACTTTTATTTACCTCTATAATTTTTTCTACTGGTTTGTTCTTTCTACTAAAACTTAGATTTATTTCTTCATATTGTTTCACTTTCCTTAACTATACTAATCAATTCATTTTTCTTTTTTCAGTTTATATGAATATGATCTTTTTCTTTACAAGTTTAACAGATTACAATTGCAAAATCCTTAGCATAATGACCAGTTTCTAAACACCTGCAACAAATATATTTTTGTTGAAAATGTTCTATTATTGCTAAATGACCTCTTATTCTTAAAGTAAAACATGGATTACTTTTTAGTCTAATTTTCATTTTGTAATTTGAATTAAAAGGAAATAATTTAAATGTTTACTTATGTATCTTGTTTCATTAAATATTTTGAATGTATAAAAAATTCAACTTGTGAGTATAAATTTAAAGAGAATGTAATGAAAATGAATTTTATGTAATATGTTATACCTACCTGTGTCCCTTTTTTGTTTTGGATAAGTCTCCTATAAATGTGAAAGGAAAATAATGAAAGCTAGTTTATGTCGGGTTTGAATTTATGTAACTTATTATATTTACCTGTTTATTTTTGAGTTTTGTTTAGATGCATTGTAAATTTATATATTTGTTTTTTACGTTTTTTTGTAATTTGACTTGTTTTCAATAAAAATTTTTGAAAATTAAAAGTATCTGTTCTTATCAGCTTAATATCTGATATAGCTTCCATCGGAAGCCACAATATTAAACTGATTTTTGGAACTGGATGGCTGTTCGGAGCTCACTCCGACACCATTGCGGGTCGGCCCAGTATTGCAGTACCTCTGGGATCAGGCAACTCATTTTTAAATAAAAAATACATTAAAATTGTAATATTAACACTGAAACAATTTTTGAATTATTTTCAGAAAAATAATTTTTCTTTAATAACATAATACATCATCACAGGAATTTGCATGTCTGTCATCAACTGTAAATTATTTATTTTTCAGATTCTATCAATCCTATAAGGTGTACCGGTGACGTCGTTTATCCTATAACAGAAATGATCAGCTGATTTCTACAACAAACAGAAATAAAAAAGAAAGGGAATCGGACAAGAGCTTTGAGATACCAGCGAGATGAGAAACGAAGTAAGTTTACTTATTTTCACAGAAGGTAGGGAAAAGGGGAGGGGAGACGCATTTCGGTGGCTCAATCGGCCATTTAAGACATTGTGGCGGGCTAAATCAAAGGCTGTTTGGATGGGTTAAAGTCGCCCACAGGTATCACACCCTCGGGGCCGTCGCTTGGCAACAGGATCCTCTCGGACACCAATTTTGGGCATCACTTCTCGGCTTTTGGCCAAGATCAAAATAGGAACCCTACTGATCTGGACTAAGCCTGGTGATTGGTCCTTACCACTGGAAAACACTGGCTGGTATTTTGCCGGTGTTTTCCAGTGGTAAGATAAAGGTACGAGGACAGTTGGCATGCTTCCCTTTGTCTGGTGGTAAGGTACTTGTGCTGGGGACAGGTTTAAAGTCCCGCAACACTGGCCGGCTTAGGCCAAGTTTGTGTGGTATTGGTAAGGTACGTGGACAGGTACTTTTACTGCTCGGTGGTAAGGTACAGGAACAGGATTGTCCCTTGTGGCTTTGGTTTATGTGGTGTTGTTCCGGTACAGTGGGCCAAGTTGCCTTTGCTTCCTGGTACAATGGTAGAGATTATGGATTCCAACAAGAAGATGAACTATTTACATTTGGGACATCTTACCTTGCTGATGTGTTTGGCATTGATGAAACGCAGGTGACAGAGGATAGAAATGTGGAAAAGGAACTTATGGAATTTGAGAGAATGGAAGATCTTAAGAATGGTAAAATAGATGAACATAACAAGAAAAACCTTTTCAGAGGTAGAACAATTTTCAATAGAAAATAAGCAAAGTTATTTTAAAAACAAGGAGATTGTAACTAAAAACAATGAAATTTCAGATAAAGATAGTTTAGACTATGCGATACATAATTACAAAGAGAGACATAGATGTCTGATATTTGAAAATTTGAAATAGACAATGTAATTATAGATGAATTTATACAAGCAGTCTATGGAGTTTTGGGTTAAACAGTTAGAATTGATTGAAAGTAGGATTGGTAATTTGATAGATGAAGAAGTTTCTAAATTGTATATAGATTATAAAGTAAACTTAATGAGAGGAAGAAATAATAAATCAAATATTTTATTTAATTTTGTGAAAAAACAGAATAGAATGGTTCCAATACAGGGATTAAGACTACAGAATGGAAAAGTTGTAACCAATACAGAAGAAATGTTGCAGGCATTTGTAAATTATTATACTAAACTGTTTGAAGAAAGATCGATTGATATGGATCATTGGGAGTATTTTTCGGATAAGGAATGCAAATTGAAGACTGAAGAGATAAGTAAGCTGCAAAAAAGTTTTGAAAATAATGAAATTATATAAGTTATTAATAACTTGTATTTGGATAAAGCTGTTGGTATTGACAAATTAGGAGCTGCTTTTTATGAGTTTTAAATACGAATTAGTTGACATATTGATTAAATTGTTTGAAAAAATAGATTATAGAGCTTTTAATTTGGGAATTATCATTTTATTGCCAAAAAAACAAGTTAATATAGTGAATATTGAAGATTTTAGACCTATAACACTTTTAAATTATTATTATAAAATATACAATTCAATTATAGCTAATCGTTTGTCACAAAATATCAACAGTATAATTGTAAGCACTCAAACTGCAGGAGTGGAAAATCGACAAATCAATCAAAATCTAATGTTTCTACAGTTGTTAATAGATTTATATAAGGAAAGAGACTGGTATCTAACGATATTACAGACCGATATTCAGAAAGCATTTGACAGTATGAATTTGAAATTATTAAAACTGATTTTAAAAGAGATAGGTATCAATGAAATTTGGATAGAGAATTTTAATTTTGTGCCGCAATATTAAATCTTATTTGAGCTTTCAAGGACAACTTTCTGGGGCTATTACTTGTAATAGCGGAATCAGACAAGGTTGCCCAATATCAATGTCATTATTTGTTATATATATATAAATATTTTATTAAATAGAATATCAAAAGAAGATTTCATTATGCATATTTATCTTCCCATTAGGAATTATTCTGTAAAATAGGTATCACGTGCTGATGATATAAATTTTTTGTTTTCCGATTTACAAATAAAACAGATATTATTGGAATTTTGTAGTCTGACTGGTTTTAAAATTAAATTTTGATAACAGTTTTGTCTATAATGCTAGTAAAAAGTTGGTTAAATAGGAAGATGAAGATTTATTTATAGTTAAAGAAAAATTGAAGATACTAGGTGTGGAATTTCCATTTAATGATAAACAGATAATATATTGAAATATAAAAACAAAATAAGAACTAGAAAAGTGGGATGAAAGCTGGCTTTCTATGCCGGATAGACTTTCAGTGATTAAAACAGTATTGATTGGAAAATTAGTTTACTTTTTATATGTTTTAAGGAATAAAAATTTTTGCAAAGAAATGGAAAGGATTATTTTTGGATATTTCTGGAAGACAAAGGTGCATTTTGTAAAGAAAACAGTAGTAAAAAAACATATGAAGAATGAGGTTAAAGAATATTTGATTTAGAAAAATTTGCTATGTCACTTCAGCTGTCATTGGTCTGGAATAGTTATGTAAAAAATAACCATCCATCGACTGACTGATTTATTGACATATTACCTGGGACCAATTAGCTGGAAGTAAACGGGTGACAATCGTCGTAGACCCTTTGATTTAAAGAAACATAAATATATTGATGAATGGAGAACGTATGTAAGGAATTCAATTGAAAAAACTGTGAGACGACCAAAAATTTGAGACCTAGAAATTTCTATAGTAGCAAAATACTGCTAAGTTCACTGAAATAAATTGGAAGAGATTACATAATGCTGATTTACCATTCAGATTGGAGGGTGGCCTTAAATGCATTATCTACTAAAGTTTTTTTTTATATAGAATTGGTAGGAGTCGTAATGATAAATGTAGTACCTGTATGGAAAGTGAAGATATAGCTCATTTGTTTTACAAATGTATTTATGCAAAATATCAATGGATATGGTTTGCTAGACTGTTTAAGACATGTTACGAGAGATGATGTTATAAACCATAAAAATTTTAAAGTTTGTAATTCGTTTATGGTTGGTTAATTGGGGTATTTCATTTGATAAAAAGGAAACTATGGGTATTCAGATGTGAAAGAATGTACGATAAGAAAATTAGACCACATGCTGTAATTAAAATACATATAATCAAGAATATTGAATTAAACTTAATTAGTGATAAAAAAAACATATTGAAGCTATTAGATTTAATAGACTGTAGGAGGGTACTAAAGATGTGATTTGGAAAGAACAAGATGGTGAAATTAAATTAATGGTTTCTAAGTTTTAGTTTTAAAATTGAGAGTTTAGTTAAGGTTTATGAAAATGTGGTAAAATGGAAAAGATTTTGTGTTAAAATATATTGTTGCCAAATGAGATATTAATGTTTAGATTAAATATGATAAGACAAATTATGGTCAGGTGGTTTCCTATAGTGATGTTACAAATAGAAAATATCCGAAAGATTATAATTAGATCAAAAAGGAATTTATCTTTTACCTTGAGAATAAGAGGTCGTTTAGTGCTAGTTCAGTATTTTCAACAAAAATACATATGTTGTAGATGTTTGGAAACAGGTTTAAAAATACTACTGGAAACAAATTTTACCCTTTGATTTTGATACAATAAGAGAAAATGTTTCAGGATGGATTGCTAAAAAAGTTACAGAAAAACACACTTGGACTAAGTGTGACTTTGTTAAAGTAAATGCTGCTTTAGAAGAACAAGTTCAGTTATTCACATACTTTAAACAAAAACAGAAAACACTTGTGAATTTTGCAAAATTGAGTGCCTAGTGATGCATTTTTTAAATTCATAAAACAGTGTGAAACCATTTTTGTGAATCATGCTTACAGAATGCTGCATGAACCTGATATATGTAAAAAAATTATCTGATATAATGAGTTGCGTTGAAATGCAAAATGTACCTACTATATGCTCCCCTTTAATATTGAAAGACATATTACATTATTTCATTAAAATTAGAATATTTTGGTTAGTCAGGTTTGAAAATAGAAATCTAGCTGAACAAAATTCAAAATGGTTTAAATAATTTTAAGCATTAATATGTGTTTGCACTGTAATTTGATGCATAAAGTGTGTTTGAAGTAATCAGATATGATGCATGTATTAATTTATAAGCATAAATTAATGCATGCATCATATCTAATTACTTATTATTTACCCATAGGTAAATAATAAGTGTAAAGCCAATTTATGATTCTTTGTTTCTTTTATCATAATTAGTACTGCATCTGTGAATTGAAATAATTTTTACTTGATTTTGTAACAAATACTTCATGATTCCTTTGTACAGTATTTATTGCTGCATTCTATTCAAATTTGGTTGTATAATTTTTATATAATGGTAGTTGGAAATTTATATATTTTCGTGAAAAATTACATAAGAATTTGACGGAAATATGTATACATAAGAATGTAATGTACATATTTTAAAGGAAAAAACGGTATGACTACAAGATCACTTTAACGTAATAAATAAATTTCTACTAATTTTGGTTTTAAAAATTATCCCGCAAAAGCGGGATTTCAAAAATTGCCTATAGGCTCATTGTAATGTTCCCCTCCACGGTAATCTTTAGTAAAAGGCGAAAGATTATCACGTCTTAATGAAGGGAAACCTGAGCTCGAAGCTACCACATCCTCCTCTGATCTAGTCTATCACAAAATTTCACGAAGCTCAAGGGTGTAAATCTGAACAAATTAAATTCATTTCACATTCTTATAGAAGTTGTATTTTTTATACTATATGCCTCACGGAAACGATATTTAACAACGAATTTCTTAAAATTTCTCCAAACTCTATTTTTATTCTTTAATTAAACAAAATAAACTCATAATCTTGCTTTTTCATTCTGCTTTGTAATCTTTCTATTAGATGGCAGCACGTTAAAATCGATCGCCAATTTTCTAATCAAACGATGCAATATTTTACTTTTCATTTAGAAATTTATCTGTTTTAATTTAAATTAATCCTCTGTTTTAATATTAAAATTACTATTATAAAACTATATATTTGTATGATGACGAAAGATCATGTGACACATCGAACAGATAATTTGATTACGTTTGATTATTACGTTACAGCGCCACCTGCGGATTTTGTATTTTTAAAAGAACTACAATTTATTTAAAAGTTTGATTTTTAAATTATTAATAATTATTTCATCATCGCGGCGAACAATCACGACGTAATGAACTACGTCACAAAACATTAATAATATGTGTCATCATGATCATGACAAATATCGAGGTATTAAGAAATCGGTTGAACCATATGTTATTTATTGCACTACTAACACGTCGCATCATCTATTGGCAATGATATAAATTACAATTTTAATTTTTATTCCTTAATTTTTAAATTAATTAATAACGACAAAAAATCCGAGGATTAGACCTTTTTAACGTTATCATAATTATAGGAATCGATATCGATCGCAAAACGAATAACCAATCATCCAGCACGCCGGCTAGCCAACCTCGATTCACTATACAGGGTGTATCTTAACTACCAGTACCAGCTTTTTTTCTCGGAAATGCGAGGAAGTAGGATCAAAGTAGATCCGGAAGAGAGTCGAATGGTCACGATAGAAATTTTGTGGGCCCATCGGAAGTTAGAGGCACAAGATGTCAACTTTGAAAAATCCAACGAAAATGTATGCCGATTTTGGTATAATTGGATAGAACTATAAAAAAAAACTTTTGCTTTGAAAGTTTTTTAATATCACGAATTGTGAGATATCATGCAAAAAAGATGCTACTGCATATACCGCCGATTGGGCTGTTCAAGCAGTAAGATGAACCGGACAGAGTTTTCCTTCCTATTGCTTGCATAAGTGTGTGCATGTACAACTACATGCTACCTGAGAATCGACATTAGGTAATATGTTGTTGTCACTGTTCACACTTAACACTGTAGGTGGCTTGAAACAAAAATTTTTCACATACAAATCAGGAGCCGGTGCAATATATGCGACTCTCCTCTACTTTCAAAGTCATAACCACCCATTATCACATCTGAAGTTTTTACCAAAGGGTTTCATGGAACATCCTGAAAATCTGCTGCTAATTTGTCTTCATATTAGTATGCACATGAAAAGCAATTTAAAATTTCTAATAGCTGTGTAGGAGAATGTGAACTGTAAAGAATAAAATGAAATAAGCTTCATTGGCTTTCACTAGTTTTTCATGTGCACTATTTTTTTTTTCATTTTGCAACACAATCAGAAAATGTTGTTATTAATGAAGATTTTTGACGGATGAAAGAAATTAGCTTTTTGGAGATTCTATCTTACAGGATAGAAAATCAAGGTAGTGATAGATTCAAGCCCATATAAACATAAATGTACTATTAAAACTAGAATGATATACAAATATAAAACAGCACTAAATTGATTAAAAAAAGAATGTTGTTTAAAAAAAACACCCTGCTAATCAACAGCATCCAGCTAAACAGTTACTATTTAAAAATATGAACAGTTTACAATCTTCCTTAAAACCTTCATTGCATATTATTATTAAAGCATAGATTAAATTTTTTGATGTTTGCAAAACAAGGAGGAGATGGAATATAAAAGACAAAGCTTTTGCTTCCAACATCTATATGGCAAACCCTGCAACTTACAAAGTGCTAAGAAAATTTCTATTTTTAACATCAATTCAAACATTGCAACATTCTATTCAGGATTTTGTGATAAAATTTTTGAAATTTTAAGAAGAGTAATATTAATGAAAGATGTAGAAAAACATTATATTTTAATTTTTTGATGAAATGGCTATTAGACCCTCAATTCGAAATTTATCTGAAAAAGATTGCATCATTGGCCATGAAGGTAAAATAGCTGTTAAACCTTTGGGAAATGCTAGAATTGCAACATATGCTTTAGTGTTTATGGCTCCTGGATTACAAAAAAAAACTTGAATCAAATATTGGGATATTTTCTTTCCTGTCACAGCATGTCTGCCTCTGCATTACTAGAGTTAATAATGTACAGTGCATAAGAAAATTACTAGAGATAGGTTTAAATGTTTTAGCTCTGGTCTGTGATCTAGCAATTTAAAAGTATTTTCTGAATTACAGTTAACAATAAACAAAACTTATTTCCTTATTGATCCACTCCATTTATTGAAGGCATTAAAAAATAATAATATGAAATATAATCTGTCATTTACAGGAAAGCACAAAAAATGGAAGTACATATATGATTATTATACTATCAATAAAAACAGTCAATTTTTACAGCCATGCCAAAGCTTACCTCAAGTTGAGCATGTTTGTCCAATAGGTTATGATAAAATGAAAGTAAAATATGCACCACAGGCATTGAGTAATTCTATAGCTGCTGCAATTTCTTTAACGACAGCTGTAGCTGTTTTTAATGGAAAAGCAGCATATACAGATGAATTTATTTACAAAATTGATCAGTTGTTTGATAGCTTTAATAGCTGTATGATAAATGCAAAAAAACATATGTTATCTACAGTAAGAAATTCCACCAGTTACATTTCTTTCTGTAAAAATAAATGGTTTGAATTTGTAAATCATGAGGCGACAAAAGTACAGACCCATTGTAAAAAGGGACCGATTGTTTTCTTACAATCAGCTATTGCTTTATGTACAAAATTAATCGAGAAGCAAAAATTTGTATTCGTGCATCAGTTTAACCAAGATCCACTAGAAAATACATTTTCACTAACACACTACAACAGAGATAATGACAACAATCCAAACAAATTTTAGTATATTAACTTATGTAACTCAATAATTTTTAACGCAAAACAATAAATAGTCATTATTGTGTTCTGCACTGTTAACATCTATTTAAGATTGAACACGTGACATCCACTAGAATCAAGTAGCTAAGAAGGCACTATTCTAATTTCATTAATCTCTGTGCCACAAACGGTGCTCAATATGTTTCTGGATACCATCCAGTCTATGATAGTGTTGCATCTGTCGTTGTTTAAAGGAAGACAAACCACCATATGAACAACTGTCCAGAAATAATATGCCACAGTTGTAAAAAATTTGGCCATATGCAAAATAAATGCCCATATCAAAAAATAGTACAAAAACTAGAAGTAAATAAAACATAGAAATATTTCTAAGTTGTTTTATAGTCATTATTAATCTCCATATGGAAACAAAAGATGCTACAAATTATATGAAAAATGAATAATCTCTGCTAAACTTATTAAAATCAAAATTCAACTTTACTGGAAAATAAAAAAAGTGATAAAAAAAATTTCCTCAGTAAACAACTCTTTAATAAACTCTATGAATCAACTAAAAACATAATTTGGAAAGAAAATGGAGATGACCTAAAAGTAAAGGACATTTTTTAATGTGAACTTTAAAAATTACTTTCGACTATTTACTTGCGTCAAAGACTGATTGTAAGAAAAATATTATGGTGTAAACTTTTTATCAATTTTCAAAACTTTAAATGTGAACTAAATATTTAAAATGTTGACTGCTTAATTTGGCATTATTTTTGTGTGAAGGGTTACCAACTTTACACTAGACTAAGAGAAGTATCATAAAAGTTATACATAATAATTAAAACTTTTCATTCTTATCTTTGTAGCAGATGATGATAAATTATTTGATTAGAAACCTTATGATGTATTAGCGAAAACTCTGGAACAAATGAACAGTCCCAATTCCTCCATGATACTAGGGGCAGCACTTAGCTCCATGGTTAGTGTGGCATCTGTTATTGTTTAATCTATGGTCTTTCTACACTAGTTACACTGTTTTGTGCTTCTCTGATATTGTACTAGGATATTATGTCCTAAGGCATTTATTTTGTTTGGTATACAGTATGTTTATTTAATATTATTATTACTTGTACTTGTTTTTATATTTTGAAATTCTTTATTTTTCTACATTCTTACATTAAAAGGAAAGGTAAGCATTATTGCCTTAATGCATACCTATTATTATAGCTGCAAGTATTTATACTTAATTGTCTATTTAATAATCTAATTGCCTAACCCAGTCAATTTCCATTCTTGCCTGATAAGTGAGTTTAGTGTAATTTTGAGCTGGTGATAGAAGTTTTCCTATTTGTGTATTTATTGTTTTCATTTTTTGTGTAATTTTTTTTTACTTTTCACATGTAAAAATCTAATAAATTTGCATATAATTAATTTTGTAACTAATAAAAAATATTTATTTCTGCTTAACAAATAATGTTCTATTTTAAATTTTACACTTATCTGTAGTATGAGATGCCAGTCATCTGCAACAATATATAATTTTGTCTTGATCTTGTGGTGCTGTTTTTCAGAAGTCTATCAAATTGTCCAACTATTATTATTATATAAACAAATGCTGCAATTCTTAATAAGATTTTATTTTACTAGACGATTGACTTTGACTTGCATATAAATCAAAAAGTTATTCCAATTGGGTTTTGCAAACAACAGAAAGAAGATAAATGTTCAAGAAGTTGTCCATATTGACTTCTTCTTAAATATTCTTTTCTTAACACTAATGAGAATTTTTACCAAAGACAGATTTCAGGTTATAAAAAGGGAAAAAAGATAAGTGATAGTAGTAGTAGTAGTAGTAAGAATATTGCAGTTGCATCAGTGTTTTATCCTTTTGTCAAGGTTTTTTTCACTAAAAGGTTATTCATATTACTTTTGTTTATGGGGCCTATACATATAACATGATGTGTCAATCTGATGTATAATAATTAACGTCTGTAATGAATAGCTCAATTCTATTATTGGTTTATGACAACAGAAGATTACATCATCACAAGAGAACCTTTATTAATAGAACAAAGTTAGCTGACACAAGGGAGAATATAAATTGTGACAGGAATGTTATCAAAAGTCAAAAAATATTGCAACAATGTGTAGAACTTGAAATGTTTCAAAATATGTTATTCTTCACATATCTATGTAAATTTGTCCATATAATAAAATTTTTAAACGTTAAGCATTTCCATATTTTTTCATTTGGCAACGTAAATTATTTGTGGCCGACAGATGGCGTTTTAAGTAAAGGAATTTAAAAAATTTCAGTTTAATCTATTTTCTGAAAGAAATGGAAGTTTATAAACTTGATGTCACATAATCCTATAGGATTATATATTAATTTTTATATTTTTGGCTATAGATGGCGCCAAGTAGGTAATAGATGGCTTACTTATTGTCAATCTCAATGCCGCCACAGCACGTCATGTCTCAATGGATGACGTCATTTGAGACATTATACTGCTTAAATAAATGCACTTTAAAACAGCAAAACAAAAACAAACCAATTCAAAATGATAAATGGCGCATTAACAAGTAAATATTATTTGAGATATGCTATTTGAGAATTTTGTCCTTTAATTTCACTTTTTTCGTTGTCATAATAAGTTTTAAATATTGAAATTGTTTTTAATGATGATTGTAAGTAAAATTTTAAGCTTAGAAGCTAATTTTAGGAGACTTTAAGTTACTTTTCTTTTAGTTTGATAGGACTATTTTAGGGATGCATAAGGGAATAAAAAAAAAACGTAGTGAGCATTGAATATACTTGTCTGGACATTAATTATTTGTTTTGGTTCGATGTGGAAAGTATTTTAAGGTACTTCCAATGATTTTTTTACAGTGGTTATTCCTGCAGACCCACATATATAACAATTAGCTAAAAAATATTAATATTTTTCCCCATCTTCAGCATCAATGGCTCGCTCTATCCGAGAGCAATTTTTGCCGAATCTGTGGACATTACGGGGTTTTTTACGTCGCTTATTCTATTCTTTATTAAATTATGTTCCCCCGAGGGGGAGTGGGCCGTTCCCGGAAGTACTGCAATACCGGGTCA
>WUQG02426846.1:0-14658 GCA_011317285.2 Androctonus mauritanicus | reverse complement strand
CAGCCCGAGACTGTTTGGCTACGCTAAAGTTCATAAAACTCCGCTCGCCTTTAGGCCTATTGTTGAAAAGTTCAGGGATCCCAAATTAATAAATTGAAAACACAGAGCCTAATCAACAACCAAAACTAATCAAGGATGTGCTCAAAATGTCTTCCACCAGCACCCAAATATACATGAGGATGATGTTGGATGGAGTTCCTTACACTCTATACAGCTAAGGTGGCCAAATTGCAGCTCAAGAGCCACATGCAGTTCTTTAGTAGCTGCAGTGTGGCTCTATACCATGTAAGTCAATAGTTAATATGGAGCAAATACTTATTTCATTTAAAAATATTGTTTATTTGTTTATTTATTGTAAAAAGTAGTATGATCTATACAAAATAAATGTATATAAAATATATAATAAACAATTTTGAAACCACTGTTAAGATTATTCAAAAAAACTGATATTTTCATTGGAATCCATAATTGCTTTTTTCGCTTTTAATATTATTACGACTTAAAACTGCTTCGAGTGCTGTTTATTTTAAGTCGTAAAAACTGATATGCCTATCATTGACCCAGAAAGAAACTGATTGCAGTTCCCAACTATTTGAGATTCTCTAATATGGCTCTTAGTGACATGGAGCTTGGCCACCCCTGCTATAATGTCAGTAGAAATCTCTGCACAGACAGTAATGATGCAGCCTTGAAGATCCTCTTGTATCATGAAATTTAATGAAAGCTGTTGTAGCCTCATCATTCCTTGACACTAATCTTGAGTATTTCAAAGAATTAACATATAACAGATCTACGTATTTCATTTTTGAGTGAACTATTCATTCAATTTTGATGAAGTTTTTTGTATATTTCCAATTACAGATTTGTTCAGAATTCAATTCTGAACAAATTTGTAATTGGAAATTTTTCCAATCTTTTAGGATTTATAAGCTAGGATTTGCAACTGTTCTCATTTGCCATCAGTGTATGAGCTGGTTATTCTTCTTCTTCTTCATCTTAAGCTTTTCTCATTTCTATATTGGGTTGGTGTTTTTGATGAGCTTTCTCCATTGCGCTCTGTCCTTTGTCCATTCCCTTTTGAAACCCTTTGATCTCAGATCTTCATCCACAATATCTTGCCATCTTCTCTTGGGTCGCCTTTTTTTTCTCTCCTTCCTTCAACTTTCATGTTCATAACTCTTTTGCCAGTTGTAGTCCTCATCTCTTCTCATTACATGGCCTATGAGCTGATTATTGAAACTTATAAAATTATTTAGAAGCTTAAAAATGTTATTAGCAACATTATGGGTTATTTGTAGAGGATCTAGATTGTTTTTTATAGAGCTTATTCAACTTCTGTCATTTTTTGACTTAAGTCATGAATCCATATTGCAAAAAGCTGCTTTATTACTTCTGTAACAAATTTCAAACTATCAAGCACTGAACAGCAAGCTTAAGTTAAGATTAAAAAACGTTAAGTTGCTTAAGATGTCAACTTAATGCTTTTAATTATAATTTGTTCTAATTTTTTGATTTGTTAGATTTTGTTCTTTCATGTAAACGCCTGAAGATGATGTATTTATACATTGAAAACGTTAGCATAAATAAAGTTTATGTTTGACTTAAGCCTGCTGTTCAGTGCTTGATAGTTTGGAATTTGTTACAGGAGTAATAAAGCAGCTTTTTGCAATATGGCAAACAAGATTCACATTCAGTCTTCAAATAGCACATTATGACAAAAATGGAATATTTATTAGTAATATTTTCAATTATTTTATATTTCATCATCATCAGCATCTTATTTTGTCATTAAAAACATATAACCTATGTTCTTTAATGACAATTAGAAGATGATAATGAAATGTAATAAAAAATGTTATTAATATTTATTAATAAATATTTGTTTTTGCCACAAAATGCTCTTTGAAGACTGAGTTTATAGATTTAGAAGTCAAAGAAGTAAAATTTATCATGTTTCATAGAGATATTCTAGATTAAAATTAAAAACTTTAAATCGTGTCAATAAGATAAAATGCCACTAATAAAATTCCATCTGGACAACTATATGTTGCAGAAGAAAACTTAATCTATTAATACATATACATACTATCTATAGGAACTTTCTCATGACATATTCACAATTTATAAATGGATAATAAGATAGATGGGAAAAATCTAAAAAAGCTATGACTTGACTGACGAATTTCACGAGTGTTATGTATTACATGAGTATTTTACAAGTTATTTACATATGACCAATTATAGAATTTTACCAAGCTTTGTCATACAAGGAAGACTATTGGATTACTTCATTGCATGTCAAAAGAGACAAAACCTAACTTTAAACAAATTTATTTTTCTATCTTTGTGATGATGAAGCTTAAATTTGATTAGATAATATTTTAATTATACCAATGAATATAACAAGGAATATCTGTATTTTATAAACTTAGACTAGAATAGAAGCAAAAGTCTAAAAAAGTAAAAATAAGGAATATTTTTGATAAAAGCCATTAAGGATAAATCAATGAATATGATATTGCTTAGATAAAAATCACATATTTAAAGTATATACAATAAATTTTAAAAAAGTTTATTATATTCACATTTTTATTCTTTATACAGGAGATATGTCTTGTATAAGTTATATAAATTCTAAGTTTATACATTACATTTTATATCATCTGTCTCCTCTGTATCACCACTAATCTCATGCACAAAAGTGGAATACTAAAAACAGAACTTTCACAATTATATATATTGTACTATCTGTTTTTAAGAGGTTTTCTGTTATTAATTTAAAATTTTCAGCACCATCTTTATATTTGCAAAAACTCATTAAAAAATTATTTTGTCGCTGATGTAGCTACAACAGGACTACTAGCTGTTGTTAATAAACCGAGTATGAATTCAATAAGTTTCTTAACTCTGCCAAAAAATATCATTTAATCAATAAATTAATTTTTATCCAGTAAAATTCAGAAGAAATGACAAAGACTTTTATTTTAAAAACATTTTCAATTGAGGAATCAATCCTTGTCAATTCACAAATAAAAAGAATATAAAATACAAAAAGAATTGTAAAAAATTTAAATATTCTTAGTACCTACAGTTTTTAATTTGAATTTTGTATTTCTAAAAGCCATAAATACTAAGAATATTTAATTTTTTATTTTGCATGACTGTGTGTTTCATTTTCTATTTATTTGTTAAGTCAACGAGGATTGATTTCCCCAACCAAAAAGATTTCTAAAATAGAAGTCTGTTATCTTTTCTGAATTTTACTGTATAAAAATATTTGTTGTTTATTGGCTATCTAGTATATTTTTTAATGTAGGACAAAAATTTATTAACCTAGAGGTAAATATACCAATGTATGCACTTCTAAATTAATATATTTTGTCCTATTTTTAGAATTACTATATCTACCAATTGTAAAAAAAGCAGGTTTTTATAGAATGAATTTTAAATTTATTTATTTAATTAAAAATTGTGTTAATAATTTATTAATTGATAAAAGATTACACAAAAATAAATAATTTTTTAAAAATTAATTTTAATAATTATCAATTAAAAATATAATCATATACACATAATTAATTATAAAGCATTATTGGAAGTAGTCTTCAAATTATGTAAAGTAGAATAGGATAAAAAAAAAACAAAAAAATTTTGGTTAAATAATAAAGTGAAATATCTATTTAGATATTCTACTTTATTAATTTTTTTGTTTTTATTACCAACTTTTTTTTTTTAACAAACTGCAATAATGAGGTAAATCTTTAAACATAGGCACATCTTGTTATTGTGGCAGTTATGTTCGGACCACCACTATATAATTTTACTATAATGCCAAATTAATCCCTTGATATATTTAATGAAATTTATAATCTGAAAGAATTTAAACTAATGTTAGTGCCATTTCATAGTTAATAAATATATTAATGATTAAATCAAAGAGTGATACCATCTATGAATTAATAATTAACTAGGCAACATTAGCTAATCTAGTTTAATAATTAATTCATAAATAATAATCATAGAGATGATACTAATATTAATTTAAATTCGTTCAAATTATTAAAATTTTCATTAAATATAACAAGGGATTAATTTAGTAATATTACATTCAATTGAAATAATTCACTTGAAGTTTAGTCTAAAAAGTTTATCAATCACCACCTTTTTTCATTTGCTAATACATATAAAGGACTAAAAACATATCTGCACTATTATTCATTAAGTGTATAACAGCCATGAGAAAAACTACTATCACATTGGCAGGAAAATGAAATCAGTCACAAATCAGCAGCAAATATATTCATTTTCCTGCCAATGTGCTAGTAGTTTTTCTCATGTTTATTCATTTGTGGCAGTGTATTTTTCTAGTTTAAACGTTTGTGTATAATAGCATTAGCCCTAAAAAAAATTCAGCTGGATGGCCACATAGTAAAGCATTCACTTGTTACTTCTGGAGGATCCAAGTTTGATTCTGGGTCTCATACTTTCAGTTTTATAGAAAAGCTCCAGGCATAACCAGTCTGTATTGATTTATGTTTTATGTATCTATTCTAAGTATTATTTTGCAGATAATTTTTCTTTTGATATATAAAATAAAAACATGGAATAGAATTGAGAAGCATTATAAAGCAAAGTGGGCATGTATTTGAGACTATTTAAAGCTAATAACCAAATACTAGCCCAAATAAACTCAACAATACTAATTAATTTAAAATTAATACCAATTATTTGGGCTAGCATTTGGTTGATTAATTTCTATTTGTTTTAATTCAAAAATGTATGCTCTAAGTCTTTCTCAGTTAATTTTAATCCATATAGTATAGGGATTAAAATGTTTTAATTTTAAAATGAAATTATAACCAGTTTTAGGCCTTGTCACAGTTCTGAGAACTGTGATAATAGAAAGAAGCAGTTTTGATGTTTATTTCATAAGAATTTAGGCCTTGTATTTTGAACTAAACACACACAAAATGAATAAAATAAATACTTTTTAAACAATATATATACTATAATTTAAGTCAATTCACTGTAATATTATTTAATGAATAAACTCAAAGTTGCATTGCTGTCAAAACTATCATTTAAATAATATAAAGAATTATATTGGCTGATATTAGAAACAGGATTAGAGAAAAATATGTCAGGATGTTGTTATAAACAAACATTATGTAAATTGACAGTCTGTATAATTAATTTTGTAAAATCAATCACTAAGAGATGAAATAATTATTTATAATAAACGCTATGTGTTATGTGCAATTATTTGCTAAAAATATTGAATAAAACGAATTTTTAAACCTCTGTATAAATCAATATTTGTTTACAAAAAGCTAATAGAAATCTAAGTACAAATAAAAAATTTTTCTTAATTTAGACACAATCAACCTATGCCTACTCATCCCTATGATCATTTAGTCTATATATGTGAATATAGTGATTACTACATTCACATGTATAGGTCCAAGTGCAATGATCTGATTTATGGCAGGATGTGATATCCTTTGACTTTAAGTTTAATAAAATGATATATTGTGCTAAAATGAATAAAATCTATAAATATAAGGTACATTTAACACATGACCAGATTAATTTGTGAATAGATGGTTTGAATTGAATTCCATCATAAACCAAAGACAATCTATACAATTATTTTCCAAAATAGAATGATCTAGTTTTAAAAATGAAATGTATTTTAATTTCACAAAATATTTATTATTTGTATGTATTATTATATTGGTTCTAATAAAATAAAGCAATAAACATGGAACCAGAAATAGAATAAATTAACTGCAAATTAATAAAAATTTCTAAATATTTTATTATATCTATAAATAATTCCACACTAATGACAGTTGTGCTTAATAGTGTAGAATTATTTATAGATATAATTGTAGTGTTAAAGGCAGTATAATTGTAGTACATGAAATATTTTATTATTTTTATACTGGAGTAATGGGTTGTATTTGTAAGTATGTATTTACATAGAGTCCATCAGTATATTCAAGGGACTTAGTAAACTGCCATTGTTAATGGGAAGCAATGAATATACTCAGATTAATGAAGAAAACATCTTTATTACATTTTCTGAAACAGATTTTTCCAAATACCTTATGGAAAAATGCATTTCAGTTTTTCATTATAAATCCTCATCAGTTTCTTGCAAGCATGGTGACTTGGAATTTTAAAGTAATAACAATTACATGTACTGAATGTTACACAAAATTAATTTTAATAAAAGACAAAATTTGATATGCACATAAAGTGGTCTGTTACACAAAATTAATTTTAGTATTTTATTAAAATTAATTTTATGTAACATTCAATACTTCATGTAACTGTTATTTCTCTAGAATTCCAAACTACCATACTCTCAGGAAATTGATGAGATTTTATAACAGAAAAATCTGTCCCAGAATTTGGATTCTTCATTAATCACTATAAGTGTATTCATATCTTCCTGTTAACCGATAGCAGTTTACTAAAGGCCCACTGAATATACCTATTAGGACTCTTCACATAAATACGTATCGCTAACAACTGCTCTTTACAGAGTAATGTGAATTAAACTTCCAATTAAGCACTCACGAGCAGACCTATCACATACAAAGGTGCAATTTTGTATGTGATGGGTCTGCTAATGAGTGCTTAATTGGAAGTTTAATTCACATAAATACGTCTATTTTATTATTATTAGTAATTATACCTCCATAAAAATTTAATTAGATTTAATCATGCAATATATTCTTAAAAACTGCACTACTAGTTCAAATTATAAAATATATTTTTATTTTAATGATTAATTATTATTATTTATTTATTTATAGTCATAACTGATTTGATTATAATAAAAACTAAATTAAAAATATTTTGTAAACATAATACTTGGAAATAACAGCACTTAATAGGAGTTGATAAATTATAACTAAATTTAATGAAATGTTTTCAATTGATAAACAACCATCTTCAATATCAAGAACAGAATAGAATTGATGATTGAAAACTGAAGATTCAATGATCGATGATTGAAAATTCGAATTGAAGATGATTGTTTATCAATTGAAAACATTTCACTAAATTTAGTTACAATTTATTAACTGCTATTAAGTGCTGTTATTTTCAAGTATTATGTTTATTTCTAGAATCAGCAGTAAGTTAAAATAATAATATATGTTGTTAGCAGAGTCATATTTTGTAATTTGAAGTCTTGAAAAACTTGTTATATTGTTATAATATTTTTATCTGATTGATATGCCAATCACAACAATCAATTTTTTTTAATTTCTATTAAATTGATGCCAAATCCTCTTCTTCACCAGTATAGAATGTTTCACAAAAAATTATTGTGAATTTTTTTAATTATGCTCACTTAAATGTCATTTAATCATTTAAAATGTATTATAATTCGAATAAAAATATTTTACTTAAAATTCTTTTTGAATTATTAACATACTAAAATGTAAATATTTTAACCTAGATAAATTACTATTTTCGCAAGTTATAAAATTTACTAAAAGATAATTAAATTCAAGTCTCTTGAAATGTATTAACTAATATATTTTAAAGATAATAAACACTGATTATTTAAAAAAAATTCTTGTGAAATATATTTTTCAAAACTATTTTAGATTATAAAAAATAGTACATTGTTGTGGGCAATATATTATTTTAAATTTATTGAAATAATTTAACAGCCTTGCAAAAGCAAAGATAATGTTTGCAAGCAATCTTAATGCTTGATTACTATAATTTATTTTTAAGTTTTCAAAGACAAAAAGATAATAATAAAATTCATAGAGTTTTGCATTTACTATGAACTACTACTAGAATTTTGAAAACTTTAGAATTTGTGAATAATATATTTCATTTTTTAGCAAATCAAACTAAAACACCTACTTATTTCTGTCTCCATCTTAAACCAGGAATGACTGAAATTAAATATAATTTTAATGAATATTTAAAATTTTAATTTTACTATAATTAAAATAGTTTCTGAGAAATTTATAATAAATTGTTTGATACTTGTTTTAATGGAATCTAAAATGTTGATATTTTAGCAAAAAATTTAAACGTACTAAAAAAATTATAAATTAGAATTTTATAAATATGGAAGTTCTCTAATATTTTATGTATATTTTAAACTGTTGGGGAAAAAATATCAAAGAAGAATTATATATAATTATAATCATCATAACATAGATTCAGTAAAAATGATTCAAACTCAGAATATAAGCAAATTACACAAGTAAGATAATATATACACTGCTCACTGCTAATCAAATAACTTACAAAGTTTTATAAATAACATTTATCATCAAGAAATATTTTTAACTTTAAAGATTTTTCTTCACCTATCCTTCACTGTAAATTATAGATCAATTGAGTTATGTAAGAGAAGAATCTTTAGTGTACTAAATTCAAATTTTGATTCCATAATTCACAGTTCTACATACATCTAATGCTAAACAATTGCTAATATATTTATCTTATTAATTACTATAAAATATTTTCTGAAAGTTTTATATAAAGAATTCATTAATATTCTATAAGCATTAACAACCATCAGATAATTTTTTTTCTAATATGCATAATTACAGTTAATGCCATTCTACTTCCAATATAAAATATAATCTTAGAGATTAAATACTATACTGGTTAAACTAGCAAAAATCTTTAGAATGCTTTAAGATTTGATATTTATTAGAAATGGAAGACAAGAACAGAAATCTCCAAACTTACATTATCTTCCCTGAACAAATTTATTAAAGTGAGAAAATTCATCTCTACATTCTATTATGTTGCTCTTTTGTTGTTTATAAATAGCTATTTAAGTTTCAAATAATTTGTATCTTCCATACATATAAACACTTGTCATAATAGTTTGAAATTGCTTGTTTGAATTTATTGGTATAAGGCCTTCATAGCCGAACTGTATCATATATTGTGTAAAAGTTTAAAACTAAAATATAATTAAAAATAACAATATTAAAATTAATAAAAGAAAATAAAACAACAGGAAACTTAGGTAAGAAAGATAAATGTAACAATGGTGTAAAATGCCACATTAAAACATACAGTAACAAGATATACAAGATATCTATTAAAAAGCAAATATATAAAATGGTTTAAAAACCAAATATCAAGGAAAAATAACTAATAATATTGTAAAATAGTGTTATAAATAACAATAAGAAAAAAACTAAATGTGAATGAAAATGTAAATATCAGATAAAAAGGTAAAAAGACCAGAATAATTAAAAGCATTACCACTAAGTATCTTTAAATTAAAATTAAAACATTAAAATGCAGTAAATATTCCATGGTAAGGTATAAACACTTGATTAAAATGTGCCTGATGGTAAGAGCATAATGACAGCTATCAAAAACAGATCGTTATTCACCATGAGAAGACATTTATATGTGAGTTGCCATGTCCAATATGGAACCTTGCAAGGAAAACTTCTTTCTTCTGTACTTGAAGTTTGTTGTTAGATTTCACATATGCTGCCATAACTTCTTCAGATTATCTTTGATGAAAGATTTAAAATCAATAAAAGGGACTCTAAAAACATATGAGTGATGAGAGGTGCCTGATTTGACAGTAATATAAATCAGTTTATTTCCCTGAATATCAATGTGCCTGAAATTCAACAAAACTTGACAATATATTCCCTTTTTGACAGAAGATAGAAGCTTTCAAATCTTAGTCAGGATTAGATGTGGGAAGTTTCCAGAAGATAAGAAACTGCAGTACCAGTGGCGTACACACCCCCCAAGTTTTTTTTTGCTTCTTGTGAATCACCCCAGTCATGATTCCACCAAGATCTCCAATAACTATTTATTCTTCTTGTTATTTTAGAAATAGACATTTCAGCTGCCTCAATCATATGTTCTTTGATAGATTCTACCATATTATCCAATATCTGGAATCTTGACCATGGCACAGAGATGAATGCAAGGCTAGTGGAAAGTTTCTAGTCTGCAGACTCAATCTTCCATCTGGATGGATGGAAAGGATGGCAACTCCCAGGTCCCAAAGATGTCAAAAAGATGAGAAAGTGGCCACTCTTACAGAGATTGTCCCTAATGTGCCAGTTCCACTTTGGTAGCAATTCAAATATGCAAATCAATAGGTTGATGGCAAACATTCAACTAGGAACATGGAAATGCACGTGAATTCCTTTGTTGTAAAAAGATGATAATCAGTTTGCACTGTGAAGAGGTCGATTCTGAACTATCCTGTCTATTATTTTATTATGCTCTTTTATTATTTATTGTTACATTCAATGTTATTTAACATATTATATTTTATTTAAGAGCTAATTTACTTCCACATTTTCCGTCTTAGTGTTTGGCAATCACGTGTTTTACGGAACAGACATCCATCTTCCAAAGGAGCTTACTCGGTTTGTGATTTCATCTCATCTACCTAATTTTACCACTGATCCAATATAAAAAAATAAGAATGATCTTTTATTGATGTTTTGTTCGGTTTATGATTAAATTGTAAAGAGGATGGCATGAATTGATTACTCCTGTAAACTAATCAAATTAAACTTATTACGTGAATGTACGTATGTAAATGAAGCAATGCAGGACTGTAAGTCACTCAATAGAAAAACTCACACATCTGATGACACAGAGGTGTTGGTATCAAAGTGAAACAGGTTGAGTGACATTTGAATTCTTGTAAAGGTCTACAATTGTTTGAAGTCTGTATTGGTAATGGAGGTATTAGAATTTAAGTAGTCTTTAAGGTTTATTTCTTCTGAATAATTGAATTTTGGATATTTGAATTTTGATTAAATAAGTTTTGTTGATTATTTGAAGCTGCTTTATTAAAGCTTTGATTACACTTTTGTAAGTAGTTTTTGAGTCTAATAAATTTTATATTTTTTATTATTTAACTTGTTTGAGAATTTATTCAATTTACTAGTGTAATTTTCTAACGTAGTTTTGCCGGTCTAGTTCTAACACTTGTTTAATACTTTTATAGTTGCAAGTTTTTTCCAGTTTTCTACTTTGCCAGTTAGAAATTAAACTTAAAGTATAACCAAAACAATGATCTAAGTTAGAGAGTAATAAAAGACCTGAGCTCAGGGAAAACTCTGGATTTACTGAGTTATGTTAACCATTAGGTTTAATTATAAATGTTATTATTGATATTTGATAGAATTAACGACTTTGCAGCACTTTTTCAACCATGACAATTTTCATTATTACAACTCCATATGTAATAGTAATGAATAAAGTTATCTAATAGGAGCAGGTTGATCCACAATATAAATTTCACATCATTTCTTTTGTCAAGTGGTTGATAGATAGAGCATAGCATTAAACAGAACCAACTGAAAGACACACAGCAATCACCTGGAGAACAATTTGCAAACTAAATACTAAAGATGGAATATGGTAGGCCATTAAGATCGTAATTCCATCATTAGCATGATCATTAGCTATTGTTTTTCCAGTGGAAGCTAAAGGGTGTCTCAACAAACGTGCTGGATTTAATATGCCCAATAAAATACTTTATTTTTAGAAAATGTAAAATATATATATATTTTAATATACAACAGGTAAATGTTCCGATTTAAGAATGTTGAGTTTGATTTGACCTGATAACACTAATTTTATCACTGTCAGTTCATTTTGCTTCATTGCAGCTTAGTTGGCATGGAGCACTACACAAAGGAACAGCAAGTTTTGATTATGAAAACACATTACAAGAATGGCAAGTGTCATGCATAGACTGTTAGGAAGCTTTGTGCAATATTTGGACATGAAAGTGCAACTAACAAAACAACAGTTTGCACAGTGATAAAGAAATTTGAGGACAAGACTCGACAGCAGACATTAAATCACCACACACTCGATCCAGCGGGTCTGTTGAAAACATGGCTATTGTGTGTGACAGTGTTATTGCAAGTCCCAAAAGATCTGTTTGGCATCGTTCACAATAGGTGGGCATTTCAAAAAGTTCTCTACATTGCATTCTCATAGAAGATCTACACATGTATGCATATAAAATTCAAATAACTCAGGAACTAAAATCAAATGATCATTTTCATAGGAGAAATTTTACTGAATGGGTTTTGGGGAAGCAATGGGCAGATGAAGATTTTGCAAGAAACAATGTTTAGTGATGAAGCAGATTTTCTTCTGAACAATGTTGTCAATAAATAAAACTATCACATTTGGGTAACAGAAAATCCCCAAGAAATTCAAAAGATGCCATTGCATCCACAGTGAGTTACTGTGTGGTGTGGATTTTGGTTGGTGGATTAATAGGGAACAGTACTGCAATATGATTACCAATTTTTTGTAGCTATGTTTGCAAGGAATTGATACTGAACAAATGTGATTTCAACAAAATGGTACTACCTGCCACTCTTCTCACAAGACAACTGTTTGGTTCCATGAAAAATTTTTGTTCCATGAGTATTCACCAAGCTGAGCCCAAGCTGAGTATTCACTTGAAGCAATGATCAGAACTGGCGAGCAAAGTCATGTGACTTTACTCCTTGCAACTATTTCCTTTGAGGTTCCTAAAATAACAGGTTTATACAAACAAATCCTAAACAGTATAAAAACTTAGAGAGGAAATCGAACATGTCATTAGCCACCTCAATAGGCAGATATGTGAAAAAGTAATTACAAATTTCATTGAGAGAGTGCAGTACTGCAGAGCAAGTCATGCGAGGGACATATGCCAGACATTATTTTCCATTTTTAAATCAGAACATTTACCTGCTGTATGTAAAAATATTTTACATTTTCTAAAAATAAAGTATTTTATTGGGAATATTAAATCCAGCACTTTTATTGGCCACCCTATACATCTCCTCAAAGAAACCGCCTCCCTCTTTCAGATATGTCTCCTAGAAAGGAAAGTATACAGAAGGAAGATATTAGAAATCTAATGTCAGCAAGATTGTGATAGAGACAATAATAATTCATTGAATAATGGAATTAAACATGATTGGACATTATGCTGGAGAAGAATCAAACTTCTCCCTTCTTTTTTGTTATCTCTCCTCTTGGTAGTAAGGAAAAATTCCACTTCGATATCTTCAGAGTTATCTTGAATATATATTTATGTTTGAGGCTGCTTTCTCTTGTCAGGACTTAGACTCCAGGCCAGAATTCCTTGTAAATTAATAATATATGATTTTTTTTCCTTGTTTATCTAAATATATTTATAATTACCAACTGGGAAATTTATATTAAATATGTAATCACAAAAAAATATAACAATGTATTGCAAAAAATACATATATTATGTATAAGTGAAATTCAAGGGAATTGATAATCATCCGTGGGAATGGAAATTTACTTCCATTACTTAATGTCATAAGGTCAGGAGGAATACAAAACAACCAGGAGGAAGTTGAATCAGCCAATGGAGGGGGAGAGGGGGAAGAACGAACGAAAAATATCAACAGATATGAAACAGCAACAACAAAAGAGAGAGTCAGTAGGACAAGGCTGACGAAGAAGGACAAAACTATCGGTCCTCTGGCAAAACTGCCGAAGGGAACTGGACTCTATCCTGAAGACATTCTTATGAGAAGAACTCTCTCCCCCAGGTATGCGACTTCTGGCACACACAACATGCACAGTAACAATTTCCTTGAGTGACACAATATATATAGTTTTATACTAATAAACACATTTGATTTTTTTTGAATGTTAAATTCAGTAGATGCTTTTTTCCTTTCTATCTTGGACCTCTGTGGGCCACTGACTCACATATGAAAGGTTTGCCTATCAACTAACAAACCACAAAACTTAACACTATTAGATGCAGTTTCTTTTTTTGTTTTTGAGCTAAAATTTATTCTATAAACATGAACTAAAATTAACTGTAATGGATAGTATTATACCTGCATATAACAACATTTTTGTGGATTGTGAAAAACTGTGGATCCTCTTCATTCACTCTACAAAAGATTCTGCAAATTGGCAGGAGATTTCTGTCTGAATATTGGTGGAAAGAAGTGTTGGCAGTTTTTATGATAACTATAGGTTTTTGTAAAATGGAATAGGGTAACTTGTTTTGTTTCTCAGTATATGAATTATTCTGATTAAAATGAAAAGACTGAATCTTTCTTGATCTACCATATAGGGCAAGATCAAGAGTCTAATGAATGATTTCCACCACAGTTGGAAACAACATAGTCCAGATGAGTGAGTTTTATCACCCTGATGATCTTTAGCACATTTGGGACAAGTGCCTTTACTATAGTATGTCTTAACACCATGATCATAGTGCTGGCATCAAAATTATCACAACAGATTTGGCACATACAGTTTAATATGGCAATATAAATATTGTGCACTGATGTTAACTGAGAGCTAAGAAGTGCCAAATATTAAAATGATGTTTTTTGTGGAGATGAGCTGATTGTTGTGATGGATGGTGATGTGGCAAACAACAATTACTCCTTCATCAGCAAATCCCTGTAGCAAGTTCTGATCAATGACATAATAAAATGGGCTAACCGATTATCTCCTCAAAATATATTGAAGATCTCATAAAGGGAAAATGACATTGGTTTATCAGCAAATCTAGCTGATCACAAAAATATACACTCGTTATCAAAAATTAAGGAAAAATCACAAAAATAGCGATTACTCAAAAAGTTATGCGTAGAATTTAAT
>WUQG02426835.1:0-14659 GCA_011317285.2 Androctonus mauritanicus | reverse complement strand
ACGAGCTTCCAGCCATCATCCAGGCTAGGGCCATCCAGCTTCCTCTGCATAACATCATACTTATCGGCAGGTTGATCGAACAGAGATTACAGGATGATCGACCAGCGGACGAACGTGAACAGGGACCTATCGAAGAAGAGTCTCATCTGTCCTAATTGTAGTTTGATACCTGAAGAGTTTATTTAAATAAGTTCTGTACATCTTGTTGAAGAATAAAGTTTATTCTCCTTGTTTTTATTCTTATCTCTAGGGGATAAGGTGTCAATTTTTCGTAACCGGGACGGTGCGGTACAAAGAAATAAGGTTTATTTTAATGTTAGAACCGAGGAAACGTGGTTTCATGCATCAACCTGCAACATCTTCGACACAATAAGTGGCCGCTCCGGTGTATAGCCGGAGGTGGGGAGACTCGTAATGCTTGTCAGGTGTACACTCTATTAACAATCTTCCTCGCGGATTATATATTATCTTTATCGTCTCTCTCCTGCAATCTGTATAGTAGTAGGACGACAGCCGGTCCGGTTCCCAGCGCGCGACATTCCTCCCCCTCGGATTGTTGTTCAGTTTTCGCATATTCGAACCCGTTTCGGACGTGTAATCACTAGGTGACACATTCTTTATATGGAACATCGATCCAGTCTGGTTATTAAGTAGTCTGAGGGATTCTTTGCTTCTCGTGTCAACATTGAAGAGATGGTGGTGTTGACTCGCACAACCGCCTCTAGTTCCTGCGTTTTCCGCTTGGGGGTTCCGACTGTCAGTCACCGGAATCAGACGAACGGATGAATAATTTTGGAAGTCTTACTGACGGAGTATGTAATGAAAATGCACGTTTTTGGCATGCGGCTCACGTCCCTCTATTAGGTCGCCCGAGCGAAGCTACCAAAGTGCAAACTCTGCTTGTTATTGGGCTTTTCCGCTGGGAATTGACGGGCGCCTTCGCCATCACGTTGCGGCATCTCGCACCCGTGTCTTTGTTTATACTTTTACTCGAAGATGGAGAAAGAAAAGAAAATAATTAAAACTTTAATAGATGTTCTGAGTTAATGGAAGACGTTTGATTAACTAAAGTAGCTTGAGATAATTTCTTATTGTTTGTTTATATGTATTGCTATAGATTTTAACTTCGGCCGCTAAATTGCATTCATCTGCTAAATGCTGTAAGATTATTGCATTATTAGTATAATTAAAACATTCAAAATCTGTTTAATGTACGTTAAAAATAAGTAAGTAACTCGAGTAAAATTAAAGAAATTTTAATTTATCAAACATTCTTAAACACTATAGTCCGAAATGATAGTCTTATTAAATTGTTGTCTTTATTAATTTTAATTAAGTTTATTCTTGTAGTTAAATTTTTAGTTTGCAAGTGATGCAATACTATTAATAATGTTTTAATCGATATTTTGAGCATAAAACTTTTGGCTCATCTTTGTTATAAAAGTTTTTTTTTCCGCTTAATTTCTATAAAAGAAAAGCTCTTTCTAAAAATATAAAATCGCTTAAAAAAGTACAACTTTATTAACGCATTTTTTAAAAAAAAAGTTATGGATTTAGCTGTTTTAAGAGGGAAAAATTTAGCGTTGGGTAGTCGTGGTGGGTGGCGTTTTAACCGAATAATAATTATTTAGATGCAAAGCGATTATTTAGTCTGAAGTAAAACGAAGAAGTTAATCACTTAACGTTTAATTAACTGCGAGTTAATTAAGAGAGAGAGAACTGTCAGCTTTCTAATTGTTTCACATCACTATATCCCGCTGCTCCTTGCATTATATATCCCGTTTTACGAGCATGCAATGACTTATTAACTGATTTTCAATTTTTGCTCTCCGAAATGCTCAGATATTGCCCAAATTTACGACCGTGCATCTTCCTTTAATTATTTACCTCCACTTAACACATTTTAAAATAAGAAATTAGACGACTATCGTTTAATTTCGAAATCGGAAAAAGTTACCAAAATTAAACTCTACAATCATATTTAAAATAAAGGATCTTCACTAGAAGCACAGACTGCTTCTAGTGAAGTTAGGACAATATTTTGAAAAAAAAAAATTTTCTCGTATAACCAATCCTCTCTCTTCTATTTAAAATTTTTTTTTCTATTATTACTTAAAAGTGTTGTATCGAGATATTGCACTGTAACCGGGACAAACGTAAATATGACAAACTGTAGTGTGTGAGAAACTGACATATGGCGAGACTTATCATTAGCCCATCTGGTATATCGGCACTGGTTTTGTTATTATCTCGTCGATCACCCCATCCGGCCTTTTCAACAACCATTCTTATCTTTTTAAGAGCCGGCGCGTATATATAAATTCATTCTTCATCGTGCACTTTAATCTCAATTATCAATTTTAAAGTGAAATACGCTAGATTATCCGAGAAGTTTGATAAATCTGTGGTATGCACTTCCTTTAGTTCTTCATTGTTTTTCGTCATCGCGAATTTTAATTATGGGGCCATACTTTTTTCCCCTCGAACTTTTACTAAGAGTTAACGAAGCCACACCGTCAGAAAAGCTCAGTTGCTTGGTTACAGCACGTGGATATATTCCTTATCCGCCACACTCTGGGAATATTTATATAATTAAATGACTCCCGCCCTTCGTTTAAAATTACAAGAGTAATCAATAGCCGAGGATCCGTGTCCCGCCTTGTCATTATTCCTAAAGGAAAAAAAAATTCTAATTGTCTCCCTGTCGACCTACTGAAGGACATTTCTTAATGGTCGTCTGGACTCGAAATAAGTTTTAAGTATTCATATCGATGACACACAATTAGCATCCTGAAAAATCTATTTTAATAGGCCTAAAATGTATGGTTAAGTTATATGCGTATGCGCACAAAAATTTTCCGGATGTGAGACCGGACGTTGGCACTAGTTTGATCAATATTAGGACTACTACCTATTCTGGATATATCAAAATTGAAAATATGAAAGATCACTCAAAAGACTTATGAATAAAGTAACAGTTTATTCATAAGTTGAGAAATTTGGTTCATTGTCGCCCGCTAATTCGTTTGACTAAGGAAGGCGAACGGAAGAGGGATGCGTGTATACCACGTGAGCGAAGGTGATGTAATCCGAAAGTCGAGTTACTCGCTATGATCAAAAAAGAATTTAACGAAAGCTCTTCTTTCCCATCCGTATCGTTTAAGGTCACGACCGGGGGAACCAATGAGGCATTATCTTTAATTAACACCATGTCTTTCCGCCTCAGTTTCCTTACGTCGGGGGTTGTCATCGCCGACACGCTTGGCCTACCCCGTCACGTGACATCGACGGCCGTTAGGAAGGAGCATCGATCTTGCGGAAAAGCTATAAAAACCCAGTTGGAAAGTCAGATTTTGGCGAATGGGTGTGGGTGTCTGTGTATTTATTTAATTAAACTCACCCGTACGCCCCCATATGGTCGAGCGGAGAGACCAATACGCGTTTCATTAAGTTCAGTCCCATCGCTGTCATTACCTTATGGAAGGGGCAGTCGGTGCATCAATATTTGTTGCGGTGAGCCGAAGTATTATTATTGGCGGACCGCCACTCTGCTAAATCATCGTGTGTGTGTCCCCAGGGGCAGTTCCCGTTGCTTGTCACAGCCAGACGCGACTTGTCGGTGGGTTTCGGCCGCCTTTTCGCCTTCATTAATTACATCGATATTTTTATCCGTTCGGGTCAAGATTTCTCGGAAAGTAAACATTTTTTTTTTGTTTAACTGTCGATCTCCGTCGTCTTCACTTAATATATAGTTTTCCTCTTCTGATGCGCATGCGTCGTTTTAAATATGAATTCTTAATCAAATTTTTCAAATATAATCGTCTATTTTCACAGTATTAAATAAATTATTTTAGACACTATCGTCGTCATTATTAAATATTAATAAAATATATCCAATAACTTTAAATTAAAATTGAATATGGTAAAGTGGATAGCGAAAGAAATAGTGGCTGCGCATGCGCACTCGAGATCCATACGGCAGCAGACGACAATCCTACTAATTTCGGAAGACTGCGATTTTTAATGATGATCATGATTATATGAAGTCTGTTAAAAATTTGTTCATTTTTTTTTTTGGTCAGATAAGTTATAAAAGTATAAGATGATAGAAAAATAAGTTTTTAAAATACAATAATTTTCATAAGAACTTTTCTAACACAAAAGTAGACTTATCGCTAATATTTAGGCTAATGTATTATGCATTGAGAACTTAGGGCCAGTTCCCACTTACGGAAAAGTCAGTACGGAAAATAATTACGTATAAAAAATATATTTTAACACATTTAGAAAATTGTAAAAAATTCAACATTAAGTTGAGTTGCTCAACTCTATATTCTGCATTCTTTCTGCACTGCTTATACAGAAAATGTTTGAATTTTCTGTTTCCGGATTCTTTTTATGTAGTACTTTTCCCTAAGTGGGAACCGGCTCTTAATAATTTTTATGCATTTTATCAATATGCCCTAAAGGATCTTTAATTCGGCTTCAAACAGTCGGATTAAGACTCTATGTGGACGGTAATCACAAAAATTTCTAAAATTATAAAATTATTCAATAATTTTTATCCTACTTTAGGAACCCTGTAGACATATTCCTATTATACCTATTGAATAATCTGGTCCTGACTTTTAAACTTATATTTCTGAAAGAACTTCGAAACTAGATCCGTTACGAATTCGTAAAATTTAATATCCTGTAAGTTATTCGTCTAACGAAATATTAAATGTGATCTTAATTCCCCTTTAGTTATCAAATAAATTATATTAGTTTTCATTTTTTTTAAGTCATATTTGCAGTGATCCAACATTTTATGGATCCGTAATTTGGATTACCGAGATGATTGTACTTTTTAATTAAAAGATTATTTCGAACGAAACTCAAAATATTCAGCTTCTGAATGGAAGAAGATTGAATTAATTACTTGAACAGATGATATTTAAGCTTATATATATATATATATATAGTTATCCATTTTGATTAGATTTACTCATGAATTATTAAAATCGATTCTAATAGGCATAAACTATATTGGAGTGTCCGTTTTTCCGTGAAAATGGCGATTTGTTTACTGTACTTATTTTAAACGAAATTTATATAAAATTTTGTCGCAGAGTAGATCTAGTTAAGGCTAGAATCCATTTAATTGCGTTGAGTAATTCTTCCAATACAGATTAGAATCGGTTATGTATGTGGCGCTTTGTAGACTGGACATAATTGATCGGAGATGTTATCCTTTAAGAATATTAATTAAGTTTATGTAAGTAATTTTTCACGATTAGATCTATATCCAGAAAAATATTATTCTAGAAAAGTTATTTTTTATAATTATTATATTTAATTTAGCATGTGTATTTTGGGGTATTTATTTTCATAATGTCAGCAGTTGTGCGAATTTTTATTTGTATCCAGAAACAAACGAGTTGACGCGACAAAAATAAGTAATAAATACTTGCGGTCATCTAGAAGAGTATATCTAATTTATAGATTCCTGAAATATAAATCATTTCGTGATGCGCAAGATGTATTCTAAGCTTGATTATTCAAAGAATTCGATTGATTAGTCAACTATCACTACTATGTGAATTAGCCAACCGATCTGCTTTTTTCTTTTATCCATCCATTCGTCCTACTACTAAATCAATCGTATCTTGACACCTACTCTCTTAATGGCAGTAGATTTCCTAGAAAAGAATATCGTTAATAGGCTGATGGAAGAAAGAAAAATGATAACTTTATTCTATAGAATAAGTATATATATATATATATATATATATATATACGACAAGAATTTATATAAAAAAATTTCATCCTTCCTATAAAATTTTTGATTATTGATATAAATTAAACTGTTCTTTTATTCTCCTTAACAGAATCGACACTACTGACTGGTAAGTTTATTGAAGAACATTTTAATTATTAACATTAAAGAATAGAGAAAGAATTAATATGAAAATATATATATATGTATACAGTATTTCCAACCGTTATATTTGATATTTTGAACGTAAGGATGGAAGACGAAGAGAACAAAAAAAACAAGATTCATCTTTTAGAGAATAGATATCCAATAATGGGATTAATGCTATTGCATATTAATGTCTGGAAATTAGATATGTATAAAGACTTTGTATTGTATCGGATTTCGATTCGGAAGTTATCAAATTCTATTATGACAAACAACTGCTTCATTAGTTTGTCGCAATCACGGAAACTGTCCATAACTGGAATACTCGTATCTATTTTTCTAAGGTAATTAGTCACTACGGCTAATAGACAGATTTATAGGCTTAAGAACGCATTTAGAGTGAATTGAAAGATGATAAGATATTATTTCGTACAATTCATTTACAGTTAAATATTTGTAGAAACGATTCGGGTCAATTACGAAAATTAAAACGATCAAATTTTTATTGCAAATCGCACTTTTCGTAATGGTAGACCAAATTATTAATCGTTGTTGTTACGGGTTGTCACATTTTCCGATTTCATTCTTTTAATTATCTTCATAACAGTTCTTCAAACTCTTTCAATAACGCAAATTACTGATTAAAAATTTTTAATCGAAAAAAAAATTATGGTAAACGAAAATTTTACTAATATATTAGGAAAAATATTTGTTTTAAGAATATAAAGCATAATCCTAGGTGTAAGTGGCAGAATTAAACTAGCATCTTCTCGATTCTTATTATGTTCACTGATTGTGAAGAATATTTTAGTCGTACGAATTTTCGATAAAAGTTTATTGAAAAGATAGTCCACCTAAATTTTAAGAGAAATCTTTAATTACGGATGTCATTCGATATTCATTAGGCCCGCATAAAATGAAAAGATTAGATCGAGTGACTAATTTCTCATACTTCTTAACTTGTTTAACGCTTTTAAGAATCACCGAAATTATGCGATGTCTTTATAACGTAATAAACAGAGTTTTTAATTAGCATCACAATAAATTTAAGCCGTTCTAATCGCAATCACCTTACAATCCAATTTGACACAGTTAAAATGTTTTTATTAATAAAATTAACCTGCACTTAATTTTTTTTTTTTTTTTTTACTCTGTTGAATTGATAAATTTTATGTAGTTAACAATCCGGATTCTACTAAAAACTACAATCGGAATCTGTTAATAATATGTAAAGATGTAAAATGTGTTCTCCGAATAGGAGGATGTAAGTTTTATTCTGAATATATTGGCGTAAAGCGTAATAATTCGAGAAAAATCTCGTAAATCAATGTTTGTCCATTGGTAAAAGAGAAATACTTAAGATATAAAAATATGGCTTGGAATTCACAATAATAGACTCATAAATGTTATGTGAAAGTATTGGAATGCACCCCAAACTGCGCTTTCAAATAAACGTCATTGCTGGTCAAGTTTATAGCTAGCCTGGTTGTCAAGCCTGTCTTCAAACGGTCGACACACTGTTTTATACTCACCCCTAGACAATAAGTAACTCGCCGATCTCGGTTATAAAGTACTACACTCCGGAAGTTCAGCTTTGTCTGGATTCTGCTTCCCTTTTTTCCGGATAAATAAGTAGAATGTTTCTTTATAGGTGTTGTCGGTCGCTAAATTGTCTCTTAATGGATTAACGCCATCGATTTACATTTGAAAAAAAAAAACTGCATTCCGATTGGTCAGCCTGGAAACAAGATTATTATTATTTTTTTTTTGTTTTCTATTTTTATTTTTAACTATTATCAGCGATTTCGATTTCCTGACCGGTTTAGAAGCGAGAAATCTGAACAGTGATTAATTAATTAAAACGAATGGAATTATAATATTATAAATTTAATGTTTATATACAAAAAAAAATTTTTTATATAATTTTTTTGTTTATAAAAATTAACTGCGAAAAAAGAGCGTTAAATATTCTAATTACGCAATAAAAATTTAGAATTTGGCTATTAATAGGCTATAAATAAATAGAAAATCGTTAATCATGGAAACGGAATGATTATTTATTCCATTTCTTTTTAATCGAAAAGATCGATTAATCGGATGGCAGTTTGCAATTATTCTCTTTTCTTATTAGGTGGTTTTTACAATTCTCATCAAAATTATAAATTATTTTTTTTTTCTATTTTTATTTTTAACTATTATCAGGGATGTCGATTTCGATTTCCTGAACGGTTTAGAAGCGCAAAATCTGAACAGCGAATAATTAATTGAAACGAATGGAATTAATATTATAGATTTAATGTCTATATACAAAAAAAAATTATATAATTTTGTTTATAAAAAATTAACTGCGAAAAGTGTTAAATATTCTAATTACGCAATAAAAATTTAGAATTTGGCTATTTTTAGGCTATAAATAAATAGAAAATCGTTAGTCGTCGAAACGGAATGATTATTTAATTCGATTTTTTTCTTATTGATTAATCGGGTGGCAGTTTACAATTATTCTCTTTTCTTATTAGGTGGTTTTTACAATTTTCATCAAAATTATAAATTATTAAAAGACGGTAAAGAAAAAAAAGAAATGATGATAAATTAATTCGTGGATAAAATAAAATCCTATTAAAGACAAGTTTAAAAATGTATGGACGATAAGGAAAGCATAATGTATAAATGCAGAATTTAATCTTATTATTTACCGAATTTCACGTCATTAAAAGGTTTTTATCTAATACTCTCCCCCGGGTATTAAAAGAATAACAGCGCAAATATATATACAGTGATATTTTATTCAGGATTGTTTTCTCATTTTAATAAAATAAAAAAGAAATAATAATAATAATAAAAAAAAGAGGTTAAATAATTTTCGTCGCGCTTTAGGTCGCGTCTTAAAACCAGATAATCGAGTGAGTAATTATCTAGATAAAACAGATTATCCTTCATCCGATCGTTTAAAAATTCCTTCTTTTGTTTGAAAGGAAAGAGGAGGAGAGCTGGTAAGGTTTCCAGAGAGATTTCTAAATGGAGGAAGTGTAGATTGTTGCAGTCAGTACGTCCACTCGACTGCAATCTCGCTTGTGTTTTGTCCTGTGGGAATAGACAGCCTGCTGAAACATCAAAGTAAGCCAGGTCTTAGACCATCACCTCCTTGCGGGCAAGATTAGATCGGAGATAATGAGTAAACTGCATTAGTGGCACATCCGATGGAGACAAGACGATGCCGGGGAAAACTTATCGTTTCAGATGTAAGTTTTAATAGATTCGAGTGCGGACGTCTTCGGTTCATAATAAATCAACAAATGCGTCGTTTAATGCCGCCGTTAAGTAAATAAGCTCTCCATATTTTCCACACGTCCTCTTTATAGTATTTACGTAAATTGAAGGGAACTTAGAATAAGTTCTGCTTTCGTTTTCTCTTTTGAAAACTTCCAAAGCCACGCGTCATTGGCTCGCCTGTTTCCGTCAACATAATTGAGACGGAGCAACGAATTGGGCGGAGGACGACGATTTATTTCGTAAGGAAAAGAGGCAAAAGCAGAGAGAAAGCCGTAGGATTAGATAGGAAGCGCGATTGGTGACGTAGGAAAACGAAAGAAGATGACGCGGACGGAGTGTTAATATCGCAGCTACAGTTTCTCTTAAGTCCTCCGGCGATGTTTGCCGGAGGAGGTCTAGGCCGTCTAATCTCCGTATAATTAAATTTAAATCTCTCGGGACGTACCACCATTCGAACTAGTGGTCCACCCGGTCCATCCGCACAAATAAACAACCGCCTTAATTTAGGTCGATTGGTTTAATCGCGCACCCGTCTCTAGATCCCGCGCAAACAAAATCCACAATTTGAATGCTGTTAATCATTTTCGGACGATATTAAACAACACAACATTAATCAATTGACCACAAATTTATTTCTCCAAACTTTATGACAATTACATCCGGCCCGTCGCCTCTTTCTGTGACGTCACTGCATCTAAAAATAAGAAGAGAAAAAAAAGATTTTTAATAATTGTGGACCGGGACGACCAAAAAGAGGAAGAGAGAGAGAGAGAGAAAAGCTTATAAATTTATTAAAATATATCTAGCCGCCTATAAAGGAAGATAAAGAAAAGGCCAATATTACGGGGACGCATCGATTGAAGTCTGGCTCGGAACGGTGGGGTGTCAAATAAATATTGGTAATTTACTCGCTCTACTTAATATCCCGGTTTTTGCCGGGTTCTCTGCCTCTACTAACTTACATAAAACATCCGAAATACCCGGGGCCGTCCCGTCTTCTACTTACTCTCTTCCTCTTTCTCTCTATCGTTTAATGTGGATTTTTACTAAGGCCGTCCGGCACATCTCGGGTTCCTAATGTTTCCTCAACCCGCACCAGTACGGGTTTCGCGTCGCGACCGCTTAACAGGGGGTGGTTCCCCGCTGCGCGGTCGATTCCGCCAGCTCGTTCCAGACTCTAATGGAGACAACTGGTATTGGCAAGGCTCCTTATCGATCGACGCAGCAACAGGAGAGAGAGAGAGAGTTTCTTTCGTCCAACAAGTGGTAACCTGTTGAAAATATCCGAGACCGTATCTCTTTACAAGGCGAACGGCGGGTGACCCGAACGTACCTGTATGTGACACGGACACTGAAGTCCCAATGGAGAATAGGACGATCTCCCGCGTCTACGCGGGATCGCTTTCTTGTCTGATGTGTCAAAACATCCTGTGCCAGGTTTTCTCTAATTCTCAATAAAAGAATTCCATGTCTGTTTATCCTATCTTTATCCTTAGCAGTTCAATTTAGTTTTAATCGCCGCGCTACTAATCATAGCGTCGACGCGTCTAATCTACTAACTGTTACTAACGTCAGAGTAAAGCGTCGACGTGTCGCACGCTTTATTATTTCCGTTTCATAATGGTTGCGTATCCGTTTCATATACTCTCTAATTGTGATTTACAACTTGATTAAAACTATGAGTTTCTTTTTTTTTTTTTTGTCTACAGTATTTCGAACTTAAACTGTTTTAGCGCGGGACCATTCGCCCTCCTAAGAGTTAACAAGGTAGAAATAACAGTCCGTCGCTGTTTGTACGACGATAACGTCGAATATACCGACCGCGTCTAGATTTAACCGCGAAAAAGTCAATCTAGCGTGAACAGCTCGCTTCTTTTTTCTCGCTTGCCAAACCAGCAATCCGGGAATATAAATGCGCTTGACAAATGCCGCTGCACTTAATCAACATCCGCCCGCCATCTGTCGGGATCGAGCGGAAACAGTTTTACGCGATTTAATATTAAATCTCTCGCTTTTTTTTTTTTCTTTTAAAAGTATCGCACCTCTCTCTCGCGTCCACTTTTAAAAGCTCAGCCGGGTGGTCGCTGCTGGAAATAAATTTCACTAACTTTTGCTTTTAAAAACTGACTGGAAAATGTAACCCGGGGTTAAGTTTGAATATGATTAATGATTTGGACATTTAAACGCCTGGTTGGTCAAAAGTGTTTCCTTGTAACTAGGTCAACATGCTGTGTTTTCTACTGATTCCACACGCTAACGATTTTTCCGACGTTTAAAAGAGGACATGGAGGATTTTGGCAGACCCCAAAGAGAACGGTGGAGAAAGAACATTTTTCCATCAGATGCAAGACAAGATTTTTCAAGATCGCATCTTGAAAAATGTTTCAAGATGTGACGCTTCAAGGAATGTTTCAAGATATCATTTTTCAAGATCGCATCTCGGATAGTAGTTTGCGATTATTTCGCATTTTACAATTTCCTAGTTTCCTTCTAAAAACCAATATTTGCATAGGGAATATGATAAATATTACAAAAGTTTTGTCGTGGGTCTTCTCTCCTTAAAAAACTAAAAAAAAATGATTAAACTGCCAAAATACCAGTCTTAATGGATTAGGGATGGGGAAGACAAATTAAACTCGAACAAAAAGAGAGGAGAGGTTCGATTAGACATTTTGGCATTCCTGGAATATTTTGGTGAAGAGGAAGATTAACAAAGAATCAGGTGCAACTTGGCCTCCTCGCAATCGCTCTTTAATGTCTAAACAGCTTTTCCTCCCTCTCTAAGGAATTCCGAAAGCTATTTATAAGGCTAAAAATGGAACCGGATTATTGGTGTATTATATGACTTTACCATCAAACAAATCGCATGTAAATTTACTTGCAATTTTTACTAAACTCTTGAGATAGTTTTGACACCTCATACTAACATAAAAAAGATATTTAGCGCGAATAATAATTTTCCTCGCACCGTTTAAAATAGTTACCATCTTAGATGATAAAAAAAAGATAGAGATTAATAATCTCCAGGCTTAAACTCAATTATTTCCTTTATACTTTTACCACTAGATGGAGACTCTTTAACCTGTTTAAGAGAATCTTATTTGGACAGGTTTGTGCCTCTCGGGACCAGCGGTGCTCTTCCACATAACGAGATAAAGTAGGATTCTAAATTATATTGTGGCAATTGGCAGGCCAAGTCGAATCGACCCGCTCGCATCGAAGTCGAATTAAATATAATGATAATCACCCCATTCACTCGTCGATGTTACCATTGTCTCGCTTAATGGCGAAATATGTATTAAACTGCGGTGCGGACACGTTGTAAAGAAAAAAAAATGTGTACACAGCCCTGTAGCAGGCTGAAGAACCTCATCTTGTTTTCTTTGCTCTTTCTCACAACCCCACTGGAGTATGATGAAATGTCCTCGGGCCTATTAGCTAATGAAGATTGTGTTTCGCTGATTTTTTTTCCATTTGTTGAAAGAAAAAGTTTAATTTTTTTCTTTTTTTTTCCTCCTACATGCCGATCGATTTTTTTTTTTTTCGGGGGTAATTGCTATATCTGAACCCGAAAATCTGAACACAGAGCAAAAACTAACTCGGGAGATGATGATAAAGTAGAGAAAGCTCGCAGCTTCTATCTATGTGTCTCTCTCTGATCTTTGGCCCCAGGCGAGGCGGAAGTCCACCAAAACGGATGTTACGTTAACACTCCAACTTGGACTAAAGTGATATTCTCCGATATTGTGGTAAATCCAGGCTAAAGCTGCGTTATCGAGACTTCGTTGTCTTTTCGTTTTGCCTGTTATTACTTCAGAAGCTACCGTTTATCGTCCGAATTTCCTCACCACATATCTGTTTATATTCGCACCAAACTATTTCTGTTTCTTTATTTAACTTGATTTGAATCATTAGAAAAAAAAGAGCAACCGATTTACTTCAATAATTCTTCATTTTGTTTGTTTTATACGTATATTAAAATAACTTCTAATATTTTTATTACAGGTTAATTTAATGCTAACTAGGCCTGCTAAATTATGAAACAAATTTCTTCATTTAATTGTTAATATAAATATTTTAATACCTTTCAATACATGTATTGTTAATAATACTTTTCCCCAAGTCCTTCAAAATAAAGGGTATAACCCAGGAGTAATTTTTAGACAGAACAATGCGCATCCTTTATAATACTAGTGAAGAGAGGAAGAAAACCAAATGATGGTGATATATAACATGACTTGCAGATTTATAAACCAGAAACCAGTTAAACACGCATGGGATATGTACAGTATTTGAAAAATTGTTGGATACAAGTAAAGTTAACATTCATTGGTGAACAATGTTATACTGTTCGCTTCAAAGCATAACTATAAAAGGATTTTGAAAGGTAAAAGGGAATTTTGTCATTAATTGTTGATTAAAATCTGCCGATTTTTTGAATGCCATTAAACATGATAACAATTAAACAGTTTTCCCGTTTATATACCTGTCTAGGCCTAAAAATATTCCGATATTCCTAAAAGTTATAAGGCAGTTTAAGTGAGTTCGGACTTGTTAGTAAGCATATTGAAGCCTATTACGCGTTAATTTAATTGCCGAATGTGAATTTAAATTATAAATTTCGTAATTTTCACGTTAGCTTTTGTAAGTCGTTCATTCAACCTACCGAAATTTCTCAAGTCTTTCCAGAAAACAAAAGAGAAAAAATTAAAAATGAGACTTATGAAAAACGCACAACAAAACCGGATGTTTGAATGGGTTAAAATGGAGAATATTTTTTATTTTTTTTTTGGCAACTTTTGCTTACTCTTTCTTTATTAAACAGGTATTAATGTTGAAACAGGTTGAGTATGTTTCGTTTTGCTGACGAGAAAGATTCGAGCTTTTATCGACGAGCGAGTAAAAACAACAAAGATTAATTAAAAATTTAATAACAATCCGGATTTCTTCTTTAGATTATTTGCCAGTTCGCAGTTCTAGGATAAACAAAATAATTATGTAATGGAATCGTTAAAAATGAACTTTAACTATTAAGTAGACAACAAGAGTTATTTTAATCCGAAAAAAAACGAGACAGAGAAATCACATATATGGCTGGTTGGATATCCCTTTTGCAGTAGAACCAGTGTACTAATTTCTATAAATAGGATATCATTAGAAAGACCTAATCCTTGGATTTCTGCGGACAGCCAAATTTTTTTTTTTTATTAATAACTAAAAATTAAAGATTAAAAATTAAATTAAAATTGTAGTTCTTCTAAAAAAGACAGAATTCGTAGGTGGCATTGCAACATAATAATGGTTGCCATCAGGTGATTCCGCATATGTGTTCGTAGTTTTTCTAATGATACTCTAAAGTTATAAGACGAATGCAAATCACAAGATTTGCATTCATTTAAATGTGCGGATAACGTCTAGTAATAATAATTACGATAATAATTAACAATAAAGTTCGACTAGCGCGCTTGAGTAGTTGATCTA
>WUQG02426824.1:0-14660 GCA_011317285.2 Androctonus mauritanicus | reverse complement strand
TGGTAGGAGTACCGAAAGCGCTCCTGAATTTAGAAAATAAACGTATTTGTATATATTATATTTGGTCTGCTCTTTAGGGCTAGATTTGGATACATTTTTAAAAAAATGACTTAAAAACTAATAAAAAGTGCAAAATCACATAAAAACGAATATTAAAATATACAAGATAATTTATTAAAATGCTATTAGTGATGTTACAAAATTATTTATGTGGATCTAGGTCATTTTTTAAAGAATTTATTCAACTTAAGTTTTGAATCTTGGAATGAATTAGCAACATAAGGCAAGGTATGACTATACAAGTAATTTCTAAATCTCATTTATTTAGAAGAGTTTTTCTCTCTTTTCTCAAAACATGCAGTTTGTACATTCATATCTATTCTATATAATAAATATAACATATAAATTTTTAAAAATCATATAAAGATAAAAATTAAATAAAACATAAAAGATAAAAATATTTGTAAATTCTAAAGAATGCCCCAAAAAATCTTGGACTTATAAATTATAATTTTCAAAACTTCAACAAAATTTAAATAAAAAAATATTGCATACTTCCATTAGATTCTCTATCTTCTTCTATCAGGAGAGATCCTTCTGGTGTTAATGATGCTAATATATATTTTGTACTTTAAAAATTTTTAAATTAGAAATATAGTTAATATTTAAATGAAAATTATAAAAATAAAAACAGCTTTATAATGAGTTTATATTATTAATAAATTTTTTTACCTTTGAGCAATTTGAATAAAAAGTAAAGCTTGTCTCACTTCTGATGTACTATCAATAGAAAAAGCTAATCGAATATTTACTATATCTGGTGCAGTAGGAAGAAGGTTAAAAGTATATGTAGCTGTAGATTTACCATCAAAAATTCCTCCAATATCTAAATAAATAAATTCAAATATTTCAGAATTTTTTATCTTCTAAAAAAATAAATTTTTATTTGATAAGATAAACCTTTTTGACATGCATCTCCTGTATAAGATGTCAAAGCACAATCACAATTGGTGTAATTATTTTTCCAATCTTCAATACATGTACCTCCATTCTGACATGGCATTTCATCACATAACATTTTACAACCTGGTCTTAACTGACCTAAATTTAAATATTTAATAATTCTATTAATTTATAATTTCTATCTAGAAAGTAAATCTTAAATAATATATATATATATATAACAGATTTTATAACTATTAATATAGAGATTACTGTATATACTAATGCATAAGCTATCCACCTACTTCAGAGTTTGAAAATTTACAAATATGAAATATTTGTATAAGTTAATTCCCGACTTTCAAGTATTAGAACAATATGATATTCTGTGAAATAAATTGAAAATTTCTTTTATTATTTAAAAAATTTTCCAAATTCAGTTCACTATTGGAATAAATAATGCCATTTTGACAAATTTCAGACTTACAGCATTGAAACATCATGATGCAAACCAAAGAAAAGGATGGATAGAAAGCAGGACATGATCCTATTGTATTGCATCCAATCATGTTTGTCCACAATACAATTTTATTAAAGTGTTCATCTGACAGAAAATATTTAAGAAATATTAAAATTTTTTATCATTTCTGAATCTCAAGAAAAATATTTAACAAAGTTTGAATGATAAAAAATCAGAATCAAAACACACAGCAGAAATTGCACTGCAATTGACAGAAATGGAAAGGCCAGCACCTACACAATCAGAAGCAGAAATTTGATGGCCAAAATTAACTACAAAATAATCATCTCCTATTTTATAAATTTTCAGAACTATCTGAAAATGTACAAATTGTTAATCAGAAACATTAGAAATCACTATATTTCCATTTAATATTAACCAATGATATATGCATTATTATTATTATTATATGTTAAAAAAGGATTAATCTGATCATATTTGTGAAATGCATAATAAATTAATAATTTTGAATTTATATAAATATGAATATTTATATACATCTGCATATTTTTAATAATATAATTAGAGGAAATAGGCATTTTTAGAAATAAATATATTGCATCCAGCTATTACCATAAGATGTACTATTAATGCAAAAAGGTAGTAAAGTGACCACTTTATATATTTTTTATTGTATTTGTCTAGTATTTAATATTTAAATACCTATCAAAATATTAATTTATATATAGTCATACATAATCACATATTTAAAAAAATAAAAATAATTAATAAAATACTGATCTTTATTAGAAATAAATATAGAGGATTATGCATCTGTCATAAAAGTGTGATGGGAATGTGGTGAGATTGAGCTACCAAAGCTTATGATTTTCTGAAAATTTTCTGTTTTTTAACTACACCATATACTGTATAAGTCAACCTCCATCAAAAAATTTTTTGGAAAAAATATTTTGGCTTATACACAAATATATACATGTTCCTCAAGTTACAAACATTTATACTTACAAATGTGAAATTTCATTTTTAAATTTCATAAAATTTCAAGAACTCTTCAATAATTTTAAACAATATGATAGTAGAATGCACTAGCAACCAATATAATGTAAAATTACACAGTTTGTTAACATATCATATAGAAATTTCATCACTCTGCTTACTTTTATATCAAATTCGGAACTAAATCGAGCACAATAAGCAAGCATCACTTTTATTTCGTATAACATTTTCGGACTTTCTTGTTGTGTGGAAGTTTTAAAGTTATATGTATGTGCATATGTATAATTTACTAAGCCTGTTGTAGTTTAAAAATTTGAATGTTGCGCAGTAGTTCTAAAGAATCATATCGACTGTAAGAACTGTAAAACCGTATGAAATACGAAAATTGTAACCAATCCAAAAATTTTGAAAATAGTTCTGTTCCATTTATGTAGAATAGTGTATAACGGTGGTAACTGTGTTTGGTGTACTGACGAAGGACTGAAACGAAAGTCTAAAAACGTTATACGAAATAAAAGTGATGCTTGCTTATTGTGCTCGATTTGGTTCTGAATTTAAAATATAACAGCACTATTTCTTTCCTTTATTGGCTATATAAGCTTTTTTTTCTGTTGAACATATATGATATCATATTTTTTAACAATCAATAATGATAAGGCTTCTTCTTTATTTAAGTTTTTAGCATGACATATTTCACCCATTAAATTATTGGTAATGTTCATCATAGGAAAAAATTGTTTTTTGAAATGGCATTCCATTTTTGGGATAATTCAATGTAAAATTGTTCTTTCATTGTATTTGCACAATCATTTCTGTTGTTGTCACTATTTTGAATACTAACTGGCACTACTGGCTTCTGAATCTAACTAAAAGTAGAAGGAAATAAGAAGAGCTGGCAGGTGCAAAAATAAATTAGCATGTTATAATTTTCATCTCACATATTGCCTAAAACTTATTTGAACATTTTATAAAATTCTTAAGAATGCATCAATTGGTTTTTTTTTGTTTACATTTGCCTGGTAATTTTAAGCAGTTTAGTTTTAGAAAACCTAGGCATCCCATATAATGTTAAATTACATATATTATTGATAATATATAGAATAATTTATATTTTGTGAGTTTAATATATTTTTTAATCAAATATAGAATTTAACAATAGTTTATTATAATTTTTTAAAATTATTCATATATTTTTATACATATTTTAGGCATAATTTTACAAATACAATAGAATTTATGGCTTTATTAAAAGAAAATAATTGATTTATTAGATGCTAATATTATTGATATTGTCTGTAGTTTATATTTTGCAAATATTTGATATAAATAATATATATTTACTTCTGAATAAATCTATTATTTCAGAATAATTAAGAATATAAGACTAAAATGTATTTTGTTGAAGTTATTTTCAGTGTCAAAAAATCTCTTTGTTAAATTTCATAAAAATCTATCATATAGTTCAGAAATTATTAGGGAAAATTCAGAAATTTGAGTTCCTGCCATTTTAAAATATTGAAGCTTTAGAATTAATTATTTCTTATTTCAAAGTTAGCTTCAATTCTATGACTTTTCTATTGAATTTCATAAAAATCAATCAAGTACAGATAATTCAAAAAATAGGAGAAATTTTAGATATTTCAATATCTACTGTTTTTAAAAGGTTGAAATTAAAGGGTTAATTAATATATCATTAAAGTTATCTTCAATGGCCAGACCTCTTCCTGTTAAATTTCATAAAAAAATTTCATTAAATAATTTAAATATTAAGAGAATATCTCAGAAATTTAATGATTGTAATTTTTAAATATTGAAGTTATAGGATGTAGCAAAACATTTCTATTGAATTTAATGAAAATCTATTAATTACAATCACTCATATTTACAATGGCAATGCCATCAATAAATTCTGTGACTAGTCAATGCAATTGACAAAGAGTTCAATTTCCTGATTAATGGTCTGATATATGAATAGCATCTTTTTTATGTCTGATATTTTTATATTTTATAATAATATTTATTATTACATATTATTAATAAAATGTAATAATAAATATTGGTAGTGGGCAATCCATAAATTTTGTACATTTTTAACCTATGATAGCAAGTGTTGTTTGAATTTTGCAGTCATAAGTTTGATTTCCTGTATTTATAGTGATCTCATCAGTCTTTTTCTTTTCTTTTTTTTTGAAAATCTACTAGAAACATGTATACTTTCTCAATTATATAAGATACTCTATCTTGAAACTGAAGTACAATACACTATTTAAAAATGATATATTTCCATATTTATTGATGATAATATCTCCATATGAAAACTTTATTATGTTTCAATGATCAGGTTTATTAAAAATCAGTTTTCTCCTAAATAGGTTTGAAATAGTGAATTTATCTCTATGGAGTGCATTTTATCATATAATATTTTAGATTGCTTGCTCTGATTATTGTTATTTGAAAGATAATGATAAAGGAATAAAGCATAAATTTTACTAAATCAAAATACAGTAGGAACTTATTTATGCAGTTTTAGAGATGTAAATATGCATAGGTCTGTTTATTTGGGTTAAATTTTTGTAAAATGCAAATAAAAATTCATTGAATTTTTTTTCTTTTTTCAAAAATAAAAATCCAAGGCCATTCTGGCCTTGAATTTTCTTATCTATACTTAAATTATGTTTATAAATTTTGTTTAATCATTCCATTTATTAATGCACATATATATCAAATTTAAGCATTATTGTTTGTTGCATTACTGAGTTTTCATTTAAAAATTTTTTGAACAAATTAATCTCATAAGTAGGGATCAAACTGTGTACATTATTATCATTAATGAAAATATTTTTAATTTGGAATGCTTTTGTAATTTTACCATAAATAAGAAAATGATGCAGTATTTTGATAGATATTCTTATAGAAAGTCTGCTTAAAAAAAAAAAATCCGATGTACAGCTATGACTCAAATTTGTGAATCTACAGTATAGTTCTTAGAATGCACCAGCACTTAATGTTAAAATTGTCCTGAACTAAAAAATACTATGTTCTTCAATAAAATTAATGCTTAAAAATTTTTTTAGATGGATGAACTAAGAATGGAATTAAATAAAAGAGATCAAGAAATTCTTGCTATGGGAGCAAAGATGAAAACATTAGAAGAACAACATCATGATTATCAGAGACATATTGCAGTATTAAAAGAATCATTGTGTGCAAAGGAAGAACATTATAATATGTTGCAAGCTGATGCAAGTATTATTTATTATAATTTCAATGTAATATTAAAATAAATAAATATTTATCAAAAATATACAATTTTGATTTTTTAATAATTAAAATTTAATAACTGAAATAAGCAGGTAGAAGAGCTAAGACAACGATTAGAAGAAAAAAATAAATTAATTGAGAAGAAAACACAACAAACAATGACATCATCTCAAGATAGAAATCGTCTTACTCAAGAAATTCAAGAATTGCGAGATCATATGGACATCAAGGATAGAAAAATTAATGTTTTACAAAGAAAGGTTGTATTTTTTATATTAAAATATTTGTAGATATCTTATTTTCGAAAGCTATCAAACTAAGCATATTACGTATATAATAATATCTCTTTGAAACTCAGGTTCCGATCCTGGAATTTCAGTAGTTCATTTAATATAACATAATTTATTTTTCAATGAGTGATATATAATATGTTAATTTAGTTATAAATACATAAGAAGACCTTTAACCATAATTTCTTTCAGAGAGATTGAAGAAAATTTCCAAAATCATAATGTAGACTTTTTCCTGTAAGGTATCTAATGTTCACTGCTCTGAACTGTATTGAATTCTATAATGGGAAATAAACAGAACTGTCAAGTAGTCCTAGATTTCAAATAAACCATAAAAACTTTATTAGAAAGTAGCACTTTTGGCTAGTTAGTCATAATCAGCTTATACAAAAAATTTTTTTCATTCTAAAGTTCTTTTTTTTCATAATTGAGAAAAACGTTAACCAAACAAGGCAGCGTTCTATGTATACATAATTTAAACATAAATAATTTTAAATATATAGAAAATTTAATTAATTTTCTTTAATTATATATACATAGAACGGCTCCTTGTTTGGTTAACGTTTTTCTACGTTGTTTAACGTTCTAGATGTTACTACCATTAGAGAGATTTGCCATCTTGTCACATATAATTTGTACTATGTGTTTCAAGGATGTTACTATTTACAGAACAAGGATGTTCCTATAGGAGGCCTCCTGGCCGGTGTTATGGCCGAGTTGATAATAAAATATAAGGAGTCCACTGCCTTAGAATGTTTTAAGTCAAGCTTTAAATTGTACTTAAATTGTACTTACAATTGTACATTGTTGATGATGTGTGCATGATTTGGAATGATGAGCAGAATGGCTATGATGAACAATACCTAGTGGAAAGCCTCACAGATGATACCCTAGGCTTGAGACTAAAACTTGAACAAACTTCGTCTACAAGTTTCCACTTCTTAGACATCCAGGTTGAGACAGAAAATGGTGACTATGTCACCAAGATATATAGGAAGCCCACATATACTCCAGTATTAATACCGGCTTGGTCGCAAGACCATATGCCGTATAAGATAGCAAGTTTTAAATCTATGTTTAATAGGGTGCATACCCATATTACAAAATGGCAAGATAAGGCCCAGGAGTTAGATTATATTTTTGTGTTAGACCATAACTATGGTTATAATGGTAAGCTAATGCGAGGAGTATGGAAGAAGGTATGTAATTCTTTATGGGTGATACCAAGAAATACCCTTAGTGTACAACAAAGTGATGATATCTGCCCCTTTATGGCTATCACCTATTATAGTACAACAGATAAAATATTGTTTCAAAGCAAGCGAGATATAGAATGGCTAGAAGAAGGGCTTCACGGTGTTTAACATCTTACGTAATGATAAAGATAATGTCCCGAAAAACAGGAAATTGGGCATATACACCATTCCCATATATAATGTAGATAAGGAGATACAATAGTATTATGTGGGGAGTACTAGCCGAAGTCTTGATAAGAGACTCAAAGAACATAGGGCCAATATAGCGGCTGGTAGGTGAACAATGGCATTGGCAAGTAAAACCTATGAACAGGTAGTGACGATTGATTGGGGAGGGGCAGCCTTAATAAAGCCAGTAGATGATTATAGAACAGTGTTTCTCAAGCGGTGGTCTGCGGACCATTGATAGTTCACAGTAAAATTTTAGTGGTCCGTGAACTTCTTTATATTTATTACATAGTTTTACAACTTTTAAATGCATTATTACTCATTTTTTAATGGCAATAATAATGTATACAACTGAGAAAACCATGGACTTGCTCATCATACAAAGTCGATGACAATGCATAAATCTAAAAAAATTAAACCTAGGGTTTCTCCAGAAACTACTGCTTGGGATGACTTTTGAAAAATTTTCTCTCCTCTCCCTCTACAGGAGCATCTTGTGCATGATCTTTACTGAAAAATATACAGTTGTTTTATAGTACTGTCTGAACTTTTAGGTAATTAGTCAGCGAATTACTAAAAAAAAAAAAAAACTGCACTTTCTTCAATTTGGTATGCAACTTTATGTATGGTTCACAATACAAGCTTAAAATTTTTATTGGTCAGCAGTATCAGTTGTGTTGAGAAACACTGGTTTAGAGCAGTGGTCTCAAACTGATTTATAAAGCAGTTTTGTATGGCCTGCAAAGATGTTTTAGCTAATTGTTTAAATACATATTACAGTCAGAAAATTATAATAATTTAACATTAATAAAACAACAATGTAAAGTTTTAAAGCATACTGCACTCAATCTGCACTGTGCTATCAGTGACTATGGCACAGTCACCATGGCATAGTGCTGATAGCACAGCCACTATGTCCATGGCAAGTATTCCCACTTTTGCTCTTGTTACTGTGCATCTATAAATCATCCCTGCAAAATTTTGCTATAAAAATAATTGCACTGTTTGAAAATACATACATATGCAAACAATTCTTTTCACAGATGAAAATTAATAAATCTAACAAAAGAAATCCATTGACTGATGAACATCTATAATCTTTAATGAAAATAGTTTCCAGTAATTTGTCTTCAAGGCTACAAATTTTTGCAGATTTAGGTGTCAAGTAGTAGTCAAAAATGAAAAACAACTGTTTTATAATGTCATAATTATATAATGTTGTTTGGTATTTTTGTAAGAAAAAAATGAAAGTGATTACAAATAAATTTTCCTTTCATTGTATTTTGTTTAAAAATATTCCGCTCTTCATTTCCTTTTGAACTGTACATTCAGCCCACAAGCAATTTGAGTTTGAGACCACTGGTTTAGAGAATAACTTTATAACATGTGATAAAATTTAAGAGGAATTTTAGTTACTTCTACTTATGAGATATAACCACAATGGTCAAAGTTTAGTTCATGGGCCAGATTTGGCTCTGTAGTACCTTCATTGAAACTTCATACTATGAAGAGTCAACAGTTAGTATGAAGCAGTACTTATTTAATTTAAAAAAATAATTTATTTTTAATTTGTTCATTTAAAAAAAATCGTTTATTATTTATTTCATATAACAAACAATTTTTCAAAAACTGATTAAGATTATCCCAAAAAAACTGATTTAAGCTCTCAAGTATTTGAAATTCTCTTATGTGGCTCAAAGGGATAAGAAGTTTGGCTATTCAATATATAATGATTTGATCCTAAAACTATGGTTATAATGAAAGCATATTTGCATTATCTTGCCATTATTATAATTCTTCTAATATAATGAGTAGTGTTTCTTTGAGTTTCATGAATTAAACTATTTTCTAAAAAAATATACAGTAACTTAAATTAATTTAAGAAATGCTGAATGAATTCTTTATTTTTCAATGCTAATAATTTTAAACTTCTGTTTGAGAAGTTATTATAACTAAAATAAATGTTCATTTTTGGTACTATAATTAACTTATCTAAACAAAAACTATTAAACCAAGCATCTCTCTTCTTCCTATCCTCTTTTACAATGCTTTATTATACATTCCTTAAAATGTGTTCATACATTCTCTATATTGCACAGACTCTCATCCATTCAGCCATTATTTCTTTTATCCTCATTTTCCTTCATTCATTCAATAAATTCTTCCTCAATCTCTTGACAGGGATTTGACTTAATCTCTGCACCTCTTATCATATTTATGTCCATAATCTTTCGTCATATGTAATCTAGTCATTCATAATTTTCTGACTTCTTGCTTGATTCTCCTAGATGCACTGATTTGTGTAATTGTAGATTTACTTTGGCTTTGTGCTTCTGAAAGTGTTTGAAGCAGCGTCTTTCTATACAGACCTCCAGCAATCACTTTCTGATATCATTCACCCAAATGAAATAAGGAACTTGTCTTTCTCAATTGTACCATTTAGGTACAATTGAGGGAGATAAGTTCCTTATATCATTATGATTTATATAATACAGTAGGCATATGCAACAATCAAAAGTACTCACTCTTCAATTTTAACTTCACTTACATCATCCAATCCTTCAATTATTATTTATACATATGTATATGAATAATAGTATTTATATTATGACATGATTTTTTTCACTTTTATTCATTAACATGAACACAATATCTTTCATTTACTCATCTAACTATATTTCCACATCATTCCTCTTAAAATTAAAAATGCACATCCTTTTCAAAATATCTCATTTCACAAACTGTACATTAAATTAATATTATCACATTTCATACACAATCTGTTGTTTATTCTATTTCATGTATTCATATTTCATCCACTCAATCTACATTCCTATCTGTTATCCATGTCAGTCATGTTTTAACAGTCTGGTTATCTTTTTAGATTATTAAAAATCATGATCATTTTTTTTCCATAAGAGTGATAGATCAATCATTAATAGTATAATCTGCAAGAACTTCCACTTAAGAATATTAAACAATTCTAGAGAAAACTTTGTCATAATGTCCTTTGTCAGCCAAGTTAATCTACCTACAGCAACAGATTACTAAAATCCCCTTGACATAGAAAGGCATAGGGCCAAAGGAGAAAAACACCTGTATATTCTATAAAATTTCCAATTTTTCACTTAAATATTCATATATAAAAGAGATAAATTTCAGCAATAAATTTGTAATCTGAATCAAAGTTTTCTGAAATCATTAACACTAGGATCTAGGACACTATTCAAATTAGCAAATCATAATTTACTAATTTGAATAGCCTCAAATCATATAGATATAAAGCTTGAAGCATACTGAATCATCCTTAGATATTAATTTGATATTGAAAATTTGTATTATTGAAATTATTTTAAATTTAGTATCAGTAAAATATTTTTATTAGAACTGTTAAATTTAATACTGAAAAAACATTACCATTTATAATGCAAATCTAAGCAAAATAAGCAATATCTTAACAAATGTAAGTTTGACATGAATATATGTGCACTACAATATGAAATATCATATTGATTTAAATATGACATCAGTCATATTTTACTAAATTGAGTTTTTTACTGAATTTGGATATTATTAATTAATAATTACTTCTAAAATTAGCAAATAAATTTATAATTCTGAATATATATTATAGTACTATTATTATTTTATAGGATGTTCAAAAAGAAATTCTATCCATTGAAAATGCATACAATTAAGAAAGAATATTCATTGAAAAAGTAATTTATACATTAATATATCATATATTACTTAATCTTATACACCATAAAAACTTTAGACCAATATTCAAAATGCAATCAAAAGTATATCAAGTCATGAAAATTGTGTAGAATAACATGCAAGCTTAAGTGCAAATCATAACAATCCATAATATTTTACAATAGATTATATTATATTTTGAATATCCCATATATACATTAATAGTAATAACTAAAATCCGTTTAATTTTAAAATAATACATATGATTTTCTGGAAAAACATATATTTTATCTACTGAATTGCTGAAAAATTAATGAATTTCTACTTGCATTGAAGTAAATGCATATGTTTTTGGTAGTTATCATGACAATATTTGAAGATATGTATAATTTCTAAGATAAAAATAATATTTATTAAAATTTATTGTGTCTTTTAAACTTTTTGAATTAGTAAAAATATAATGCATTCACAACATACAATACAACAAGTTTAAAAATTAACAATTGTATTGTATAAACAATTTTTATTGCCTCAATTCAATTCATATTATATAAATGATCTTTTAATTTTGAATGTGATAAAAATGATATGAGAAATTTTAAGCTTATAATGATCAATGTTTTGGATAATATTAATAGGATGTTAATAAATTTTTATAATAATTCAGAATAAACCAAAGTATGCAAAGCAAAAATTTGCTTCAATATTTAATATACACATAATACAATCATTGATAATCATTAAAATCAGTGGAGATGATTAGTAAATATGATGGTGATTTCTCAATATTTTAACTGAATTCAGTTGTATATACATTTTACTAATTGGCTATATCAATAAATTTATAAATAATAGCCAAGAATCATTTCACAGAAATGGATTATAAATTTATAATAAATTTATAATCCAGTTCTGTCAAATGATGCTTTTTATCAATGCATATGCTGTACAATAATTGTTCTGTGATTAAAAATTAAAAAATAAATTTAATTCCATATAAAACACAGTGAAAATTCTCTTTTTTGCAAAGTACATTCATTATTACAATAGAGAGAAAAAAGAAGCTTTTGTTTACCTGTGGCGTTAAATTAGGTATGTGTCTCATTACAGTTTGATATACATCATCTGCTTCTACATCCTAAATATCATAAAATATCATAGATATATTTATGAATATATATTCAAAGTATTGAAGAAAAAAATTATTATTTTTTACCTGTACAAGATCTTTCAAAGTTTCTATTTGAGTTAATTTTGACTTTTGAGTTTGATTGAAAACTTCTTTAGGATCAATATTATTGAGATTCTTCCAAATATCAATTAAAATTTGTGTATTAATTATTATTTAAATTACCAAATTGCAAATATAGTATTAATTTATGATTATAAAACTAATCACAGTAAGATTGAAGTTATCTGTGGGGATGCATTCCAAGCCCCTCCACAGATAATAATCAATGCTATAAAACTGCAGATAATAATGAATGCTATATAATATAATGTAGCAATAAGCTTAAAAATGTTCTATATACTATATAGTGCAATAAATTTACCACCATTAATTTAATTTTAACAATTATTTGATTAATTTTCATCCTGATACTAATAAAATAATTAAAAATAAATTTTCAAAAAATACTAACAAAAGTTTCAAAATATTTTTTAAAATTTTTCAGTTATCAACAGTCATAGATAACTGAAATTGCAATAATGGAAATAATAATAAAAAGGATCTTCCTATATAGTAAAAATTCAAAACTAATTAATATCTTATGCAAACTTCAAAATACACTGTTGCAAAAAACACAATGCACTCCTAAAAAACAGAGTGGAAATTGCAAAACTCAGTATGTAAAATGCCTTTCCATTAGATATAAAAATGATTAAAATTTCATCACCAATGAATGCACAGGCATTTCAAAAATGTATGTGAAGGGAGAATCTAAGGCCAATATAATGAGTACCATTCATAAATATGGATATATTTGACTGATTTCATTATGATAAGTAATCTATGAAGAGCCTCTATAATGTATTTATCAGCAGTACAAGCAACTGAGTGAATTTGAGAAAGGCTGCAACATAGGTGTACAAAAGATCTGCATCTTATTTGCAACAGTGTATATTTATTTGAAAATTCTATTAGACTAATATTTTAAGTAATTTTAAAAAAATATTCAATAATATTAATACTATAATAATAAAATAAATAATATATAATGAAATTATGATTCTATTGAATTATATAAGTAATTCTTTGTAGTGTAAATATAAACTAAAAAAATAAAGATGATTATTATTTTATTATACTTGCCATTATTTTTAATTTACATAATACACTAATTAATTTGGAAATAATCCTTATTGGAATTATTAAACAAAAATTTAAAAAACAAAATTTGTTTTATCAACTGAAATAAAAAATAAAGAAAACAAAAATAAATCTCAATAATTAACTTTGTAAAATTTATAAGTGAGTTAAGTGCATGTATTTCAATAATAATTTATTTATTTTGTGCTATTTTTTTCTAATTTATGTCTGATCTTAGACATACAAACTATAAATTTAAATATAAGAACTTTAAATGAATAATATTGATTTATTCAATAAGATATTGTTTATAACAATTTTAATATACAATCTTGAATGTTTTTTGCTCAATAAAGTTTTTTTTCATTATCTCTTAAATAATTATTAATATCTATGATGGGAAAAATTGTTAAAATCTCAATAAATAGATTTTTTTATATAGAAATTTTTTAATTCAGAACTAAAAGATTATCTAATATTATTTTATAGAAGATTTGTTTGATTTGTTTTATAATTCATAAAATTTTAATTATTTAAATTTTAAATTAATTACATTTTAAAATTAAAATGTAATTAATTTAAATAAATAATTGAAAGTTATAATCATATACTTTCAATTATTCATGGAGTAGATTGTCCTATTAGATTATTTGCATTAATTTTGCATATTTTTCATGAATATTTGCGAATTTATGAAAAGAAAAGAAGCAAAATATATATTGTTTTCGCTGTAATGTGTTCATACATTAATTCATACAGGACTTGAATCTCCATGCAAGAAATGATGGTGGGTTAAACCCTCGAAAACGTTTGTAGTTAATGGATATTAAAGAACATTAATTTTTTTGCACTGCTGATAGTGCTTGTCTTTTAAGCTGTTACGGACTTGAATCTTTAGAAAAATGTATGATGAAACTAAAAAACTCTTTAAATGGATATTTTCCACACACATCAACAATATGCTTGTGTTATTTATTAATTCAGGGAAGAAATATGGCATAAAAAAATTTTATATAAGGATGTTTTAAGATAAAACGTTAGATTGAAACATTTTAATGTTATTTTCCCCTATTTTTTGCTGGAACCGGAGTAAAAGGATGTTAGATCGATGAACATTAGATTGAAGTTTTACTGTATTTCAATTTCTGTGTAAACTATAATCATATACTTTCAATTATTCATGGAGTAGATTATTTCAGATAATCTACTCCATGAATAATTTAAAGTATATGATTATAACTTTCAATTATTTATTT
>WUQG02426813.1:0-14663 GCA_011317285.2 Androctonus mauritanicus | reverse complement strand
ATCTGGCTGATCCCTCTGTAGGGGTGGGCAACCTGTGGAAGGGTTTGTTTCGGCCCGCCACTTAGTGTTCTTCCTGAATGGAAAGTGGCGTCATCTGTTGACCAAAAAACCTCACTTGACTTTTTTTTATATAATATCTAAATAAATATTATTATATAAATAATATTTTAGATTTTTAAGATTTTTTAGTAATGAGAAATCCTTTATATATTATTTTCTTTATATAAATCATAAATATTCTAGATTCATTATCATGGTGATAGTGAGTCTAGAATATTCACAGTAATATTCAAAATTTATTAATGGAAGACACTTCTACATGTCTTCATTAATAACTGTTGAATTAATCAACAAATTTTTATAAAATTTGGTGATGTTTTACCGTTAAAGGCCACTTCGATGCTGCATTAACTAATCCTTTTTCTGCATACTATTTAAAAAGGGCAATCAAACTTTTTAATTATTTGACTGATTTTTATGAAACTTAACAGAATGGATAGGCTAAAAAGTCGAATTTTAAATAATTTTTATTAATTCTATAGATTTATCCGTTTAAAAATGAAAAATACTCAGTATTCCGAGATAAATATGAGCGAATGAAGAAGTTTCTCTGCAGATTTATTAAGTTTATTATTATCATTGACAAAAGATGGTGCTAAGTGTTAAGGCAAGGAGCAGCTTATGGCTTACCTCCATTGCCCTTACAATTTTAGAACGAAATATACTTAGATTATTTATATAATTTAAAGGTATAAATTAATTATATTGAAGATTATTTTGATAACATATATTATAATCAATTAACGTTAATCATTCCGAAATAAATGACACATTCGGAAAGTAGGTGATTACTTCTTTTTTAATTAATTAATTTTTTATTTCGTTTATTTAACATACTTTTTAGCATAATTATGTACATAACTATGCTAAAAATATATTCTAGTCTATAAAATTTAACTTGTTTATAATTTTTTTCCTATTATAATTCAATCTGCTTTTAAAACTTGATCATCTGTCACATGAACTTGCTCTTCTTTTTTTGGTTATTCTATTTCCTCTTTCTCTGCATTCTTTATTACACCAAGAAGGTAATTGTTTGCATTTAGGTACTAAAATATTCATCAATATTCTAGATTCTTCATCATGAGTAAATATGCTACTTAAGCCTGGTCCTCTAACAAAATCTTTAGGAGACATCGCAAGAAATCTTATAAATTTAAGATAAGGATCAATAGTTCTTCGTAAACTACCAGGCTTAGTCCTTCTTTTGGTTCTTGAATTTTCTGCTCTTGCCCACTTTAACAAAAAATCAAATACATCTTTTTCAAAAATATTCATATTTCCGTTGCGAAGAATTTCATACAATACAACTGAAGAAGAACTGAGAAAACTTTCATGGTTTAATATTTTTGAAGCATTCATATTAACCATCTCTTGGCATTCATTTTTCAGTTCATCTAAATTATTTTTGATGGCTATATTATAAATGTAACATAAATTATCTACAGAAATGATTTTATTTATATAATTTTTGCATTCTTTCTCTAGAGAAATTATTTTATATGTCTTTGAGGCGACATAAATATCCATTGCATCCTTAACGTCACAGATTTTCAATTTTCCTGAATTTATGTATCTAAAAAATAACATTTGAAATTTTATTATATTATTTAAACAATTTAAATATATATATATAACTTACTTCAACAAAAATGTAAAAATTTGTGGTTCAATATCAGGAATACTTATTTCTTGTATCTCTCTGATTTTATCATTCTTGAATTTATCCGCTATAACTGAACTATGTTTACACCACTGGGCTTTATTACACTTAAAATAATTAATATTTAATTTTCCCACTTTGAATATGACAGCCATTTTTTATTTATTTATAAATCTAAGACAAATAAAATAATAAATTATATGAATAAGCAAATTTTTATATTGTATTTATAATAAATTAACAAGAATATAATACATGTAAATTAAAAAAAAAAAAAACATATAGTTAAAAAGTTTATACAGTAGAACCCCGTTTATACGTTTCTCACTTCTACGTTTTTCGCACTTGTACATTGTATTTCGTACATCCTTTAGATTTTGCATATAAAATCATCCCACTTGAACGATTTCCATTTATACGTTTTCGCATTCGTACGCTATTATTTTTATTCCTCCAGAGTTGTTTGGTCACACTTATACATAAAATCCAAGAAATCTTGGCCAAACTTTTTCGACAAAAGAACAATTTGTTATACTGTACACTACATTATCTTACGAAATAGAAAGAATACAAAAGTAAAATCAAAACTTATCCCACCAGTCTTTCTACCAACATTATGTAACGTGGTGTTACACTGGAAGTAACACCACACTACATAAGATCAAAAAACAGTGATGACAAGATGTGTACAGTAATTGCGTATGAAGGCTCGATCTATGAATATAGTATGACATTCAATAAACAAACTACAATCGATTCTTTCTTTATGCCAAAATAACTGTATTTGCCTATCATCATTAATTAAACTTGTTAATTTTAAGTTTTAATGTATTTTTTCAACATTTAAAGTTAAAATAAAAAGTTTCATTTTTAATGTTAATCATACTTATATATAATTTTTATCAACCCCCTTCAAAAACGTATAAACGGGGTTCTACTGTACATTTTTTAGTCTGCCTATTATTACTTTATCCATTACTTAACTATGTTATTTGTTTGTATTTTGTATTTACTTTGTGAATATTACTTTCTTTGGAATTTTGGAGTGGGCCTTCTTTGTTTCATTGTAAACAAACTGGTGCCTTACTTTTGTACAAAATAAAACATATCAGCAATTATGAAATGTTATTTTCAAGATTTATATAATTTTATTAAAATTATCATTAATAGAACACAGCATTATCAATATACATAAATGGTGCATATATATATAAAATACATAATACTTGAATATTCATAAACAGAATATGTATATTGATAATATTCCCAAGGTTTATATAATTTTAACATTTCATAATTGCGGCACATTATATTTAATTTTATACCTACAAAACACGACAAGAAAAGATTATCACATTATTATTACATTATCTTTTCTTGAGAATAATGTATATTCTCAAGAATAGATAAATATTCTTAAATAATCTGATAATAAAAACATTTTCATATTTTTTTAAAAAATTTATTATTGCACAAAGGAATAGTGACAATTAGTATATTGATTTTTCACCAGTTTATATAAATACACAACAAAGTAACATTACTTGTCAAGAAATAAGATGTGTAAATTGAAAATGATGTTCTAGCCAGGTACAAAACGTCAATCATTATAAAGTAATATTTATATAAAAAAGTACAAGGTACATTTTTTAGATTTTTTATAGCTACAAAGTCTATTGCATCATGCAAAACACTGTACAAAAGATTTTGATTTTTTATATGGAAATAATGATATTTTGACATAAGATTGTCACTAGGAATATGCTGACAAAAACGATTTATTCTAAAAAGCTAATACTAGCACTAGATGACACAGGGGAAGGAGATAAAATACTGGCCATTTTATATTATGGTGTCTCCTTCATTTGCATTGATCATGTTTGGACAAAAGTGCCTCCAACAGTCGTAGTCGTCCTTTAACATGCTGTAAGAAAAAAAAAGAGGTTGCTTATCATTCATTTCGATTAAAATTTTTAAGATATTAAAGTCTTTCCTTACTTTATATTCTCCATATAATGCTTCCATAGGTGCTTTGTCTTCTTTCTGAATTTTTCTATATGGAAGAAAAAAGCCAATTAAAAACTATGTATCAATAATTTTAGACTTAAATTTTAAACATTTCTGTATATATATGAGAGATTCACTGCGTCAGTCAAAATATTGTTGTGTTTATGATTCACCATATTTATTCCTAATGAAAATGATCATCTTATTGATTTTATTATTAAAAATATAAGGAAATGTGTGAATGTTTATATTTAAAATAAATTCAAAAATATTAATTTGTAGAAACTTCCTAAATAAGATCAGAAATGTGTAGACCAATGTTTTTAACAAAACACTGTCACTCTATTCTATGGATCATCAGTAATATTAATTGGAAGTATAATAGTTAAATGGAAATATTTCTGATTAATAATTTTTGCATTATTTGATAGTTTTAATCATTTAACAAATATAGGATGGCTATTTTGCTGCTAATAAATACAGAAATAGATTTACACTTTGGGGACTGCAGATATGATAACTGGTTTTTTGTTCTCAATCTGCTGTAGCAAAACTTCTGTTGCATGTTCTAATTCTGAATTTCTATTGTTTGAACTGTATGTAGTACAGTTTCTGATGATGTGATTAAGAGAAATTTGACATGTTTTGAGTTAACAAGATTTAGAGTAAAAACAAAATCAAATTACAAAACATTGAGGAATAAATGTTAGGCATTCTTCAATCTATAAGCTGAGAGTATCTAATTTTATCCTATTAATTATAATATAGTATAAATTTTCATTATAATATAATATAACCTAGATCACAACTTTTGTACGCTTTTTTTAAATCATCACATAACAGTCAATTTTTTTTTTCTGAAATTGTGACAACTCACAATATGGAAAAGTAAATAAGATCAGAAGTTTTATAAGCAATTACATACCTTCCTGTTTGTTGCTGAAATTCTTCTTCAAATTCTCTGAGTACTCTACGCAATCTTCGCTTTTCTGAGCGAGCTTGTTGCTGTTGATATAACAATTCTGACCTTGAAGTATAATGTGAAACAATAAAAATTATGTTAATTTTATCAAACAACTTATTTATTTTTTAACTTACAAAGGTAACTCATGTAGATTGGAACTATTATATTTTGTTATCCATTCAGATGATAATATTTCTTCAATAGAATTATCTGTAGATTCTTTGCAAAGAATACTTGCTTCTTCTTTCATTTCAACAAAATCATTCTAGTAATTAAATAAAGTTTTCTACTTCAACTTTATTGACATTAATTTTCAAATTTGATAATTATATATAATAGTCTTTCTCATTTATGCTTCTGAATTATATTAATAATGATAACTATACTCAAATTAAAAAATATATGCAAAATAATTATAAAAAGACTGCTAGGAATCACAATAATAAATGTAAGATACAATATTTGGAAAGAATGTAAATAAAAATATTACACATTAAGAATAAAAAATTTGAATTAAATGGATATGTAACAAAAATAAATGATAACAGACAAAAGCAACTGTAGACTGTATTCCTAAAAATATAAAGAAAGTAAGACAAGTTAAATGATATGCTTTTGAGTCATATTTAAATAATTTCTAATACAGTAGCAATAATGAGTTGAGAAGGTCAAGGTAAATTCTTATCTTGAGGAATAATTCCCAATTATTAGTAACATGGATTCTAATTCAACAGTAGACAATTCAGGAAACAACACGTAACAAGATTAATACACAGCATATTAATTAGGAAAACTTGAAAAAGCATATTTTGTATTGTGGATCACTAGACAAGTAGGTAAGAATTCACAACTTTTTTTAGTAACCACCAGGATACATTGACATAACATTAATGAAATAAAATAAAAAACAAAAATGGAAAGAATCAATTAAATATAAACAAAATAGCACATGACTACTTTGGAAGAGATCACTTTACAAATGGAATTTTGAAAATTAAAAAGAACTAATTAACTTACAATTATTAATTCAACATTTTCAAATCTTGTAATTAATATAAATGAATAAATAAAATACAGACTGATCCAATTAAGATGCATATCAATGTTGACTGTATAGAATCTATTCAGTATATGTATAAGGAATGACATTGTGCTTATTTGACTTAACAACCATCTAAGTTATTGGATTTACCAATCTCCTACATGTATTGAAAATGTCTACCTTTACTGTGAATGTTCTTCAAATCTTTTTCTATCTGAAATTGCTTTATTACATATTCTTTACTAATAGAATATTTGGATAAAATTAACACATATAATGAGACAAATAGAAGAATGAAGATAATAAAAATGATCATACCAGATTAATATTAATGCATATCAAAGAAAAAAGTTCACATTTTTTTGGCCATATGGAATAAACATTGTCCAAGTTGAATCAAATTCAACTATATTAGAAACATTTCAGGAATCAAATATATCAAAACAATACCACATACAAACATTATCCTATTCACACATTATAGAGATCTACTAAAATTGTAGTCACCAAAGCATGGTGTACATATTCTTAGAGATGTGCACAAGAAATTTTTAGGTAATGCATGCTATTTCACTTTACTGAAAAAAAGATGTGCAATTAAAAAATTTGGCAACTGTAGTGGCAATAAAGGATCAACTGTGCAGAAAATGATCAAACTTAGTTCATTACTACTGACAGTAGCAAATACAAAAAAAAAAAAAAAAAAAATGATAGGATGTACAATAATACAAATAATTATATTGCTAATAATTTAAAGGATTGCTATATGTTTGTTTCTTTATTTTCCTCCAGACAGAAGGATGTACACTTATGCATCTACTATGAATCCATATATAACTATTGATGTAATAATGATTAGAATATGAATAAATTAAAATTTTGAAAAAGAAAATCAAAGAGTGGAAAGATAACATGATTAATTCGTTGATCTTAACTACTATATATACTCATTTATATTAAGCCAAAAAATTTTGTAAAGAAAAATTTTTATAAAACAGATTCAACTTACATTCAGATTGATTAAAATTAGAAAAAACTTTTTGCAAGATTAATAAATTTAAGTCAAATAATTTAGTAATTTAACAAACCTTAGGAATATTTTTTGGAGAAGTAAAGTCCATAGCAACATGCTCCAAGATAGGTTGAAGTTCTGATCCTGTGTCCTTATTTTTATTAACTAATGAATTTGATGTATTTGGTCTCCCAAGAATGCGTTTCACATTCCGATAGCGATCATACAATGGCCTCATAATGTCTCTATCCATTTTATTAGTAGGTCTGCCATGTATGCTTTCCAACTGAAGAAGAGCTTTCTGAATTGCTATTTTTTCATCCATAACTTGTTCATCAGTCATATCCTTTATAAATAAAATGAATTTTTAACATTATATTTCATAATACTTAAAGAAATCAAAAAATAAATATATAGACTATATACTAAGAGTTTACCTCTTGTTTTCAAACAATCATGCTAGCAACATAAAGATATAATAAGTTATTTCTATTTTTTTTGACACTATTGTTTTTGATAGTGATGGAAGATGGTTTTCTATGTCTTATACTCAAATTAGTATACATTCCATCCATCCAAAGCATTTGAGTATTGCAAAGTTAAATTGGCACAAGTCACATTTCTCATACATCTTTATCCTTCAGCTCATCTGGTATTCTAAACTGACATTAGTATGTAAGCTATTGGGAGCACTTTAGATCAAATATTCTACAAAGACAAACATAGCCTTTAACCATCTTCTTGCAAGGCTTACTCCTATATAGCATAAATGATCTATTTTCGATCATGAATTGTATGCAATTTGTATCTCTATTATATATTTTAGGAATATAATTGAAGAACAAAAATTCTCTATTTACACCAATCACTACCCCTTAATTTATGCACTCCTCCTTAAATTGTTATTTAATTTTAGATATCACATTTTTGTAAATCTTTTGTAAGTACTGAATAAGTATATTTGTTTTTCTTAATCAACATTCCTTGTCTAGAACTAATCACTCTATTTTTACATAAGACTTTTTCATAAAGGCAATCTTGAATAATGTAAGTAATTTTGAGACCGTCAATGACATAACTTTAGAAGATGATTATATTTAATGTTTTTATTACACAAGTGTAGCTTTTGTTTCTATTTTATATAATAAATAAATTTATTATTATTATTTAATTTATTCTTTATCTGGTATGTTTCATTAAAATAAAATTTTCTAAAAATTCTAATTTTGATTAATTCGTTAAAATTGACTAAACATATATCAGTAAATATGGAATCAAATTAACCATATCTGAAATTCTGAAGTTTGTGTCACAAAAAAATTCATTGACAATTTAATTAAAATTAGTACATTGCTTAGTTTTGAAACTTTCAGACTAAAATTATAATTTATCAAAAATTCAATTCTCTTATTCTATTGTTATTCAAATTTCTAAAATTTTATGAGTTGTTGTCATAAGACTAAAATTCATACCTCTACTACTTCTGGTCTATGAGCACATTTTCTTTTATCAGATAAATCTTTCAAAGCTTCATCAAGAGATTCTTCAACAGAAGGCTTTAACTTGTTACATGATTCACAAGAACTTCTATTATTTGTAGTATCTTCTAAAATATGTACATCTCTTGTTGGGAGCCAATGTGGTCTTACTGACAATCCTCCTGGTTCTGACAATTGGCTTTCTTCTTTTAGGGCTAATTAATTAAAAAAAATTTGATTTTATGTTTATGACAGTTAAATGCACAATAATAATTTCAAATGTTTTAATCAGAAAATGATAAAAATTTTATTACTATCTATCCAATTCATGTTTAATCATGAATTTTTTATCAGTATTTTTCTTTAGGGACATTTCTTTCAATTTGTTTTTTTATCATAGACCAAAACTTGATAAATTAAATTTGTGAAAAATATAAACTGTCCTTGATTAGAAATAATCTATCCAAATATTTTTCAATGAAGAAATTTATATCATCTTTTTAAAAATGATGTTACTATTAAATTATTATTTTATCAAATTATTTTATTTTTCTCATATACATAGTTAAGTCATAAATTTCTGCCCACATATTATATTCAATTATTAAAAAATCAATTGATGCACACATCTAAATTTAGATAAATATAAAGAATGAAGTTCTTTTGAAATTAAGATGCCTACACTTTGTGTTTGCACAAGTGATAAATCTGCATAGCATTAGTATATAGAACAATGATGGCAAATCATTGGTACACAGGAAATTTTATAGCAAATTTTATTTAATTTTATTCTTATTTATTTAAAACTTCAATATTTTTAAACTCTTTCAGGCCTCATAAATGAAAGCAAATATAGATATTTATGTTTTACTGTGTGGTAATTAATTCTGTATCTATACTGGAAAATACATATCATAGCATGACATGATATATATATGCTGGTCAATTTTCCTAATTTTTGAGCATGCAAAAAGATTTTGGATCTGCCATCACTGATATAGAATCATCTTCCATTTCAAGCAAAAATTTTCTCCTCATCTTACATAAGGATTTTTCAAGAATTTTTATACTAAAATAAGATTTAGTATTTCACCATTGTTTTCTAAAATTTGATTCATAATTGATAGTGGAGAGAATTTAACCTTTGTGTAACAGTTGTGAACAAAACCTTTTTTAAAAAAAGGTTTTGTTCACAACTGCTATTATGTTAGATTTTATTACTATGAAAACATAATTACAGTATCCATTTATGTCACTCAGAAATTTCTTTACAATTTTGGGCAAATACTCTTGCCACTTTCATAAATGTAATACTTGTCAAAATTGTAAAAATAATTTTCATTTGTGAACAATATGAAATTAATTTTTTATGACAAATACATAAAGAGCTTTACAACTCTGGACTCCTCATTCAATGCAAAAGCAGAATATAAAAAAATATTATACCTACTATATATAATCATGTATAAATTGACATCTCAACTTTCAAGTATTAGATATACATTCATTGAAATGAATACAGGCATACCTCACTTTATAGTGCTCTGCTTTATAATGCTTTGCTAATATGGCACTTCTCAATTATATTTTATATTTTTATTTTATATCTTCAAAGAAAAATATCTGTAACTAATCATAAAATAATACTTACAATAGATATATAAAACATAAATTAACATATAGGCCTGGACACGTTCTGAAAAATTGGAAATGTAAGATCTGGAATTGAAGCTGGCCTCCAAATGAATATTTTATCACATAGCCATTTGGACCAACTTTTTTAGGTCTAGTGCTCTTGCATACTTACTGAAAGATAGTGCAAATATGTTTTTAGGCTTTTATATGAACTAGCAAATGAAAAAAGACTGTGATTTTCTTAACACAGCACTGTTATAGAATGTAACTGCCATAATTATGAGATATGCCTGTAGATAATTTTTTATAATTAAAAAATTTCCAAAATTCAGTTCACTATTGGAATAAATAAGGTCACTTTGACAAAATGTCAGACTTATAAAGCAGCATTCAAACATTGTAATGTGAAGTGAAGAAAAAGATAGATGGAAAACATGACACAAGTACATATTGTTGTGTCTAATCTTGTTTCTCTACAATGATTTTATTGAAATGTTTATTTGACAGAAAATATCAAAGAAATATTAAAATTTTTTGTCTTTTTTGAATATCAACAAAAATAATAATCAAAACACACAACAGAAATTTTGCTGCAACTGCCAAGTGTGGAAAAGCTGACAAGCATACATTACATCAGAAACACAAATCTGATGTTTGAAATCAGCAGCAAAATAATCATTTTGTATTTTCTAAATAACCAGAAGTATCTGAAAATGTACAAACTGTCAATCAGAAATATTGAAAATTATTATGTTTCCATTTAATTTTAATTCATGATATTCACATCAATGGTAGCCATGTTTATTTGTTAAAAAAGATCTATCTAACATATTCTTAAATTTATTTATGAAGCACACAGTAAATTATTTTTGAATTTATTTAAATACATCTGCATATTTTTAAAACATTGAATGCCTGACATTTAAATTTCTACTTGTAATCACATGTCACTGATCATTGAAATTAAGCCAAATTAATATGCAAAAATTTAAAATCATCATATCTCACTTAATTTTCATCAAAATCTTTTAAATCTTTATAATTTATAGCACTTATTGTTCCTTTTCTAAAAGTGTAGGCTTTTTTTGGAATTTTATTTTTTTCACATTTCATTCCATATATGAAAATTGTGAAAAACAATGTTTATATGAAATCTTAGACGTCCAATGAAATAGTCAATATTTTTAGATAGCCATATCTTCTCTGAAGAAATCAGAAGGAATTAAGAAATTCAGCTGAAATTTTCAAAAATTATTTATAAAAAACCAAGAGTTATATAGTTTTTCTTGAATTAAAGACTATATAACTCTTGTTTTTTTAAAGTTACATCATATAATTATTAAAAAACTACATAAATTAATGAAATCTTGTCATTTTTATTAACTTGTTTTTATATCAATAAAGATTCTAGCACTTACTGCAGTATAATAAAATAATCAACCAGTTTATTAACTCGAACAAACGCTTTTGATGTGAAATACATCCTCATCAGGTTCTCCGCAATTCACTAACCAAACAGAATAGAACATAGAAGAAAATAGAACGTAGCAATAAAAAGTTCAAAAATTTAAATGATTTTCAAAATCGTTGCCTTAGCAACCTGTGTTCTATTCTGTTTGGTTAGTGAATTGTGGAGAACCTGATAAGAATGTATTTCACATCGAAAGCATTTGTTCAAGTTAATAAACTGGTTGATTATTTTATTATACTGCAATAAGTGCTGGAATCTTTGTTGATATAATTAGTATGTTATGCAGTTTTGAACCTGAAATCTCTATTCAGGAGTAATAAATCCTTGGCTGCTTCCTCAAAAAATAAATAATTAATATCATTGTTAATATTATCTAATAAAATATATACAGTATATATTTCAAGCATTTATATATATACAGGTATTCCCTAATTACGATAATCTTATGAATGGCCTTACAATATCTCAAACTTGGCTATTTTTATAGCATATTGACTAGAAATAATTTTTTATTTTATTAAAAATTTGCAGTTGACTAATGGCTGCTTTGTAAGGCAATCACTTACCACTTTGGAGATCTGGATTCAATTCCAGATGATTTTATATCTTGAGCCTGGGTTCAATTTTGAATGATTTTATAGACTGAAGATCTGGGATTAAATCAGACAATTTTACCATTTTGAAGGATTTAGTATTCCATTGTCTATTAATACTATTAAAATTACTGCCGTTGTAGATCATTTTAGACTTACAATGGGGGTTATCAAAATGTAACTCCATTGTAAGTAAAGGACCCTGTATATGTAAATAATTATAACAAGACAAAATCATCAGTTAATTAACTTATTCGATTATGCATGATTTCATAAAATAAAAAGAATAAATATAAGAATTTATGAAATAAAGTGTTCCTGAAAACTCTCATAAATTAAAATCTTATAAATCAGGACTAAATTATCATTGATTTAAATGGAAAAACATTACAATGCATTCCTCAGTCCAAAAATTTCATTTTTTACCAAAATATCAGAAATATCTAGTTATATAAATAATGACAAAATTACTCAATAATTAGCATAAATTTTCATTATACATCCTTAAAAAACAAAAGCAGTTTCTTAAAAAAATTAATAACAAATAGGTTGATGGATAAAGTAAATGTAATACATAGACTTCCATCTGCAGATTGTAAACCTATCATTTACTACCTCAAGAATCTGGATTCAATTCAGAGTCTCATATTTTCATGTTTTGAAAACATGTTAATTTCCATCCATGAAGACCTATTCAATCACAATGTGGACAGTCTATGATAAGCCTTGAAATAGTTCTGCTATTTATCCTCTGATTGGAAAGTGCTGTAAAAATTAGAAAGGATGGAAAAAAGATCCCAAATAAAATACTGCTATAATATTTGCTGTTGTTTAGCAATCACAATAAAATAGTCTTTGCATAAAAGCAATAGTAGTCATAATTCACTACGAACATTTTCAAAAGTCAATGATATAAAATGCTCCTTTCTTGTTTTATTCTGCTTTTCATTCTACCGGCCACTAAGCAACAGGAGATACCAATGGCCACCAGTGGTATCCACATTTAATTGAAAGAAATTGTTTAGTAAACAGAACTCTTCTTTAAAAAATCAGGATGTATAGGACTGGAACTGAATCCAGATATATTAAGTGGCAAACAAATACTATATCAGGCAGCCATCCAGCCAACATAATGGGATCAACTGATTAGGCAATAGTAATCAAAGATCAAGTTGGAATTATTCATAAATTTTGAGGCAGAGATCTATCCAGTCCTGCATTCAAATCATTTTCCACATGGCCAATCAGGATGACAATATTTTATATTGAAATTTAATATAATAAAGATAGCTCTTGACTTATGGCAGGGTTTAATGTGAACTCTATTGTCAGAAGTCAGAGCAGATATAAATGCACAAAATTCATATATTTTTTACTAATAATGTTTACGAGGACACTATACATTATCTTAATAAACATAACACAAACATAAAACTATATGAACCACATACAAAAAGGATGCTTTTTGTATATAAGATCATTGATCAGGGATTTGAACCCATGACAATTTTGCATTAGCCAATTATCGAATTTAGTGATGACATCATCACTGTAGTATTAGTAGTTAAGTAGTAGTCAAGGATTATCTATATTTTAAAAACAAGATAGTAAAATAGCATTTCAATGCAATTAAATATAACTTAAGAACCTGTGCCAAACTTTGGGAAATACTGAATAAAATCATAAATATTTATATGCATCCAATTTTTTTTAAGCATCCTAAAGGAAAATGGATTATTATTATTATTATTATTATTATTATTAAACTTTGGGTTGGCAACTAAATGATTGCAGATTTTGTCGATAGATGGCTTCAGCACATTCTTTTGTTTTGTCAATGTATTCAAAGCACCTAATCTATATTCTTTTCTTGTTGTTTGGACTTCCACCTTTAATTAGTAAGATAATTGCATTGATTAGTTATTTAGTTTTGTTTTTATCCCAATTTAAAAACAGAAGAACAAAACATGCATTTCAGACATATTTTATTGTATTATTTCTGAAAAGGCAAGAACACATCACAAGCATACAAGAAATTATGTGTCATACATGGGAATAAAGCCTTGAAAGAAAGTTGGTTTGCCAAATTTCGTTCTGGTGATTTTTCACTCAAAAATACACAATGATCTAGCCATCCAGTTAAAATTGATGAGAGACATATCAAGGCCATTATCAATATTATGCATGTACGCGATACATTGAGCTTCTCTGCAACATGTGAGATTGCAGAGAAGCTCAATGTATCACGTACATGCATTAAAAAAAAATTAAAACAGCTTGGCTATGTTAAGAAATTCAATTTATGGGTCACTCATCAGCTTAAGGAAATTCATTTGACCCAACACATTAGCATCTGTGATTCACTTCTGAAACACAATAAAATTGATCCATTTCTGAAACGACTGATTACTGGCGATGAAAAGTGGATAGTTTATAACAATGCTTATTGAAAAAGATCATGGGTGAAGCACGATGAACCAGCCCAGACAATGTCAAAAGCCGAGATTCACCAAAAAAAGATTATGCTATCAGTTTGGTGAGATTATAAAGGAATTCTACACTTTGAACTTTTAAACCGAACAGTTAATTCTACATTCAACAACTCACCAAACTGAGCAATGCAGTTCAAGAAACACAACCAGAATTGGTAAATCGTAAAGCTGTTGTTTTCCATCATGATAATGCAAAGCCACACACATCTTTGGTCACTTGCCAAAAATTATTGGAGCTAGGTTGGG
>WUQG02426802.1:0-14665 GCA_011317285.2 Androctonus mauritanicus | reverse complement strand
GGATGTTTGGATAACATTATGCTAGTGGAAGCAATTCGGGACTTTCCATTTTTATACGATAAACAAAATGGACATTACAAAGATAATGCGTTAAAAGAAAACAGATGGGCAGTTAGTGCAGCTTAACTGAATTCAACAGGTATGTAATTCTGACTAGAAAATATATTATATTTTCATTAGGTGAAAATCAGTAAAAATCAAGGAAATTTATATATTTATAGTTGAATTTGTCAAAAAAGATGGAAAAGCCTGCGTGATAAATAAGTAAACGAAAAACGTGCCCTCAACTTACCCAGTGGAGCAGGAAAAAGTGATACTGAAAAAGTCAATTGGCATATTTATCCTATTTTGGATGGATTTTTAAACAAGAATGTAGAGCCAAGAGAGTAAATTCAAGAGTTTTTTTTTGCATGTTAACTATATTATTTGTGAAGCATAAGATTTAAAAAATAAAGTTTTCATAAATAATTAAACTAATAGTAATCAGATTAAAGTTTTTTTATTTTGTTTCCTCACTTACTGCAGCTATTAACATCATTTGGTAAACAGCGAGAGCTTTTCGTCGATTAGCATCCATTTTGTTTTACACGAAATGAATCATGGGAACGGTGCTAGGAATCTTGGGAAAAGCGTAGCTTACCGCGACAGTGGGAACCGGCAAGCGGAATTACCGCCATGTTCAATCGCGACGGTTTTGACTGTTCCGCTTTCCGCGACGGTTTTGACTGTTCCGCTTTCCGCGACGGTTTTGACTGCTCCGCTTTCCGCGACGGTTTTTGACTGTTCCGCTTTCCGCGACGGATGGTGGGAACCAACCTTTACTGTTTTACTGCGTTCTTATAGAATAAAAATACTAATTTGACGAATTAATTAATACTTCGAAAAAGCAAATTAATTAATAATATTTAATTAATTAAAATTAATACTTTTTATTCTATAAGAAATAACAATTCATTTGATTGGCTGTATTGCTCAACTTTTTGGAAATGACTTTAGTCTGTTTAGTACAATATATACTCCTTTCACTCGGTTCGTAGTTTTATATACAGATTTGATTATCTCTAATCCGAAGTGTGTGGGACAATAATATATACAGATTGTAGATTTTTCCGGATTTGTAATAATATATGGTGGAAGTGAAGAGAAATAATTTAAAGCGAAATCTTTATTTTTGATATTTTCACAATATTTAAACAGTACAACAGAAAATATGTAGTTATAGACAGTTCCCACTGAAAATGCTTGAAGGTATACTGAATCAATTACTCGACAATAATCCTTTTCGAGCGTATCATTGCTTCATCTTTCACTAAACAAGTAGCGAGTCATAGTTCTATCCGGAAGGCCTCCTTGCTGTGAAAGCAAATTTATAGATTTTGAAATATTTTGGAAATTTCGGGTTGGGGATACTCATCCTGTATAATATTTTTAGAATTAACATTAGTGAGAACAATTTAGTTGAACTCTAACAAAAATTTAGTAGACGAATCGAAACCGTGAGGGCTTAGCAATATTTTTTATCATAGGTTTGGAATATAGTGTTTCAGTCCATGATTTATATATATCATTGCAACGAACTTGGAATCTGAAATTACCTGAAAATATATTTATTAGAATATTTATATCGGATAAATAATGTCGAGATATGTTAACTAACTGTGCAATTGTATAGTATTGATTTATAGAGTATACTACTAGAATTTTGTTTAAAATTATTAAAGTACTTTTGGAATTTCATGAAATGTACAGAAAAAATTTCACGCTCGTAAATAGTAATGTTCGTAATTCGATGATCGAAGAGCTCTTATTTAAGTATATGAAATAATTCTGACATTACTTACACTCTTTATACTTGCATAACTGTTAGGATAAAGGATTAAGAAAATCTTCATCCTGTATACCCTCTACTGTTGCAGACAATGGAAACAAGTCGAAAATGTCAATGAAAATAGGTCTAAAACGCACCGTTTTCGAATTAAGACCCTTTAAAGCTGACATATCACAATCGAGCAGGCGTAGTGCTACTGCCACGCGTTGTGTCGCTCTCGATTGGGATTACTTATAATTATGCATGTACTCATCTTCATTAAGATTCTGCTGAAATAATTCATATTGACACTCGTGCAGCGTGTCATTCATATAGCATCAGCCATAACAAGAATTGGTCATTGCATCAGCAATGAAATGTTGCTGTAATATCAAGAACAGGAAAAATGATGATATGTTACATTTATTATTATGCTATTGAACACACAACAATTTACAGTTATTATTATTGTTATAAAGCAAAATTTATAGTGACAAAGATGGAGAGAATAATTATTTTATTATTAAAAGTGACAGAAATAATAATGTGCTAACACATCAATCACGATTATGTAGTTAATACTTCTTTCAAATTTTAATGTGTTTAAAAACAGTTTCGCATCCATCTATCCCATTTTTGATTCCAATTACACTGGAGAAACTGGAATACATCGAATTAGCAAACTGAAAAATACATAAAAAAATTTAAAATGTCAGAATAGAGTAAAATTATTTTTGAAAAGATGAAAATTGTTACACGAGGTATGCTTTTCCTGGTAATGGTGTATATTCCAGCCACAGTGAATCCTATAGAATATTTGCCTAATCTTTTCCTGTAAGAAATGATCTAAAAGGCAAGTTTCCATATTAAAAATATGTGTGTAATTAATTGTTTTAAACATAAAATCACTCCTTCAAAAAAGTAATAATTTTTAAAATTATTGATAACAATATTAGACTTACCTTCCACTGATCAATTAATTTTCTTTCATTGAAGAAACACAATTCTAAAACTGGTGCTATTCTCTGCATCTGTAAAGAAATTTTTAAGAAATATTGCAACAAATACTTGTTTATACACGGAGTAAACAAACTTTATTTCAAATACACAATGTAAGTTCACCTGTTCATTGATAGAATTATATTAAATGAAATATTTTGATAATTAAATCAATATAAAATTTTTTCCGGAATTCAAATTTTCGCTTATAATCTTGGATGTAATGTACAGTTAAAATCATGGATGATCAAACATTTTTGCATTAGTTTCCGGTGATATAATTTTTCATTATCATTGTTCGGAATAAAAGGTAAATTGCTGAATGTTTATAGTATTGAGCATAATTATAAATTTATCCTGTTATTAGATTAATTGACATCGTGTATTCTTTAAAGAATTTATGAACTTATCCTCCCTGATTGGTACTGAACGGCAGTTATTCAAAGTTCGCCAAGTGAAATCATGTACTAAATCTGCGATCCACAATCCTGATTCTGGTGTTCGTGTTATTCAGTTAAACACCCAAACTAATATTAGAAAGCAGTAGCATATATTTACGTAAATAATGTGATGTCAAAATTGAAACGATTAAGGCCGTCATCAAATTTTTCTCATCACAATCCTACTTGAATTTTGTATATAATAAATGGTGATATCAAAATCAAATGTAAATTATATTTTATTTCATTAAAAATTATCGATTGTAGATAATTTTTAATGAAACTTCCGTATATCCTATATGAATTATGAATTATTTTCTGTACATATAACTAACAAAACCAATGATATTCGCGTGATACAGCGTCAAGAGAAAGCGATCGAAACAAGAATTTCTTTATAGAAGTCTTTAAAATTGTAATAACTCATGAAATAAATAGTAACCAGCATGATTTATGTATGACATGCTCCATAAATGATCATCTGTCTTGTCAAGCTAATAAAAGATATTTTTAGAGCGTTTCGGAATTAGAATTGCTAAAGATAAATATATATAATATTTAGATAAACCATTCTTTGAATATATTACATTGAAAAAATATTAAATGGATTTTCTGCTAAATCGATATATCGATATATCGTATATCGATATTTAGTCAATACTATAAAATCAAAAATTGTTCCCTATTTTTGATTCTTGAATATTTTATGAATTAATAAACGACTTACGGTTTTCGGAAGTCTGGAATGTAGCGTAACTCCATGTATGAAAGCTACTGCACAAATAATTCCTGCCAAAAAGGCGAAGAACTTTAAAACGCTGTCAGCTTCACTAAATGCTGCAATGTTTAATGAGACAGCACAAAATACAAAATAAAATAATTGATTTGTTCCATATAAAGAATTGACCATGTCATCCATATCACGAAGTACATCACAAAATTGGTCATGTTTGGAAATTAACCAATGAATGTCAATAAATTCATTGTCTATTACCTTATTTTCGATTTTCTGACACAGATTTCTCATCTCACTTTCCAATGTTATTTCCATATCGAAGATTAAGTTATACACGAAAATTATAAATCCAAATCCGTAACAGATCTCGACCAATGTTAAGACGTAATGAAAAGTAATTGTGTATATATTTTTGCTATCTACAACAAGAGTTGCTGTTGCAGCAAAACTAACATCAGCTAATAAAATAAATAACAGCAAAACAATCAAACTGAATTTACTCATTTTATATTGCAAGAATATCGGTATATGTCCGGAATTTTCCATGCATTGATCGAATTTCTGTAAAAGTCCCATCAAAGTATTTCTCGAAAATTTTGTTCGGAAAATATTATATGTAGATATCACGAAAAAAGTAAAAGAGAAAATTCCGATGCAGAAGAGAGTATCGTCATTTCCAAAGAGTCGAATGATATTTCCAGTAAATTGCATTCTCACTTCTCCTTCCAGAAAGATGAAAAGAAGTATGTTAACATTAGAATAAAAGAAGACGAACTGCACGAAGAATTGATATATTTTCCATCCGATGTTTATTTTCCCGTAATTCTGCTTTGGAATTATAACTCCAAATAGTTTTAGTATACTTAAATTTCCTTCAACTCGACAAAACAAGCAACAGCACTCAGAAGGATGCTGTACAGTATCCATGATGGTTTCTGCTTATGGCCTAACTTGCATGAGAAGTAGACTTATATAAACGATATATCGCTTCTGTCTTATTCCTCACGCGAATGTCAGACGTTTGTATTATGACGTGAGATTTATATGCTAGCGCCAGAGAAGCAATTATAAAATATTGATTCTATATAATCGATATTGATAAAATTAATGAAATAGTTTAAAGAATTGATGCAGAAATTAATTATTGTCGCATTAATTATCCTAGCGTTTGCATAATAATATTATATATTCATTATCGGGTACTTTCCATTGCGTATGGATACAGCGCGTGTTTAGAACTGTCCCCTTCTCTTAGTAATCTCGCTGGTTGGAAATAAGCGTAAAAAAGCAAAAACAAAAATGTTATTTATCTAAACTTTTCTTCATTATAGTGAAGTATTAACGATTCATAAATGCAAACATATTTCGCTCTTATGAGTCACTTCAATTGATTGTTTGGATTTGAAGTGGTTCGTCTATTAAAGCGTTCCTATTTAAAATACCTTTTCCACTTATATCACAAACTGCAATTGCTAACTCTTATGGATTTCATATTATCATACTACGTTAATATAATCCATTCAACTGTTTAATAATAGAAGACATTGTGCTCTTTAATATTTTAACATAGGTTTTCAATTATCAAATTTTTAAGCTTCATTCGCGTATATTTCTCGCTCTATCATCCAAAACAAACAAATGTAAATTTTGAAGTTATCGATGTCAGGTATAGATTATTTGACTTCCTAGAAAAAATGTTATGCGAGTTTATAATCCAATTATAGTAATAAAATTTTTTAACTCGTGTATATTTGAACACTATTCGAATAAAAATATACAGAAAATAAACGGTTTCTCGAGTAAATTTGAATTTGTCTGAATGGACTAAGAAAACATTTGGTCCCGACTGTAACTGTGAATGCAAAAAAATTCTTAAGAAATATAAAATGAATAAAGACCTATTTTGATTAATATATTTAACTAGAGATTCAATCTCTTTCTATTCTAGATTAAAATACAGTTAAATCCCGATAGGATGCCACTATGCTTTTGGGAACGATTTTCGCAGCTCAAGGAAGTTGGCGGTTTATCGAAAACACGTGTAGTATAAAGTTTAAAATGAACTCCTAATTTATTAAATTTATTAAAATACAGCACATTTATATTTAGCGTATAAACTTAACACTTCTAAAAAACTGTTTACTTTAGCTCAATCTCTCCTGCTCGCTGGTTATAAATGAATGCAGAGCTTTTAATACTGTATATATAATACTGATGAGTCAAATTTACATGCCCATGGCGGATTAATCAGGACAAATATAAATACTAAAAGGAATATTTGCTCAGACGTTTCTTATGGCGTCTTATCGGAGTTTGCCTATACCATTAATATAAGGATGACCAGTTCCGCCAAATTTCTTGGTGGTCAGCCAGGGTGGCGACTTAATTGGGAGTGTTTTATTGGGGTTTGAATGTTATTTATTTATTTATTTAGTAATTTCATTTATTTTTTTATTAATTCGTTATTTAGTATAACAGGCATAGATTGCTATTCAGGCGGTTACGTTGTCGTCTACTGGTGTAAAGCGAATCACAGGCTTTGTTTCAATTACTAAAGGCAGATTTACACCGAGCGCAATCATTAAGGAGGCAAATATTTTTTGCGGTGTAGAAATGTGCTCCGCCAAACGTGACGTCACCAAACGCCGATCTGTTTCTCAAAACGTTCGGCGTTCTGGCTTTTCTCCATCATGCATCTGTAACCTGTCGAATTTCATTCTTTCTTCCGCCATTTGTAATTATAAATTAAAATTGCACATGTCCAACCCCGGCGTTGGTCTAAAAGCTAAAAAAAGTTGATGTCTGACGGAGCACACGCGTCAGTTCTCTCCTTCACTTTGGGCGCATTAATGCTATTTATGAATATCCACACGGTGCAAAAGGGGAAAAGCTCTGATGAAAGTGTGCTCAAACGTTAATATTCGCGCTTGGTGTAAGCCTACTAGCATAAAAAGAAACCTAAAAGCGTATTTAAAGTATTATTATTTTATATAAATAATAGCGCTAGGCCTAAAAATGTCGACCAGATGGCCGAGTTTTGAAGTGGTTGCCTATCAGTTTGGAGATCGATTCCGATCTTACACTCAGTTTTTCAGGATAGCGCCGGGGATGTCCTGTTTATATGTTACTTATGGTTTATATATTTATTCTAAATATTATCTTCTAGATAATTTTCATTTTGAAACATACTTACCAAGTAAATCACACTGTCACGACTCTATGCTGATTTATAATCCTTAACGGTTTCATTATCTTTGACTGACTTAGAAGAATAGTTTTGTTTTAATTTTTACGTTTGTTAATAGATGGCAGAACACATCCAAAGAAGTAATAAAATGTAACTATATTTCAGCTACATTATTGTTTACCATTTACCATTAAATGTAAAAAAATAACCAAATATTTATTTTAACATAAACTGAAATTTCTTAAATTGGTAACCTTCATATTTCTAATTCCCATAATTAACTAGACGAATGTTTTAATTTGTTTATTTAATAACAGTTCACATTAATCAAGTTACTTGTAATCAGATTGCTTGAAGGCAAGTAACTTGAAGCGAATATCTTATAAATATTTATTCAGATTATTGAAGCGAGTAAATCAAATCAAAATGTCGTCAACTGAAAATAAAGTTTGCCAGAGATGCTTTAACCACAATCCTTCCTTCGTCTTTGACGTATTCTCTATTTATTGCTTTAAAACAGATATAACAAGACTTATATATGGTTTGTTATTAAATTTATTTAATATACTTGCATATGTATTTTAATGGAGTATCATATATTCGCATTAAAAATACGTATTCAGAGACCTTCCCAATAAAAATGTTTAATACTTTACTGAATCACAAAAATGAGCGTGCAGCGCATTATTGTGATTTAGTAAACTATCAAACATTTGTTGGAGAGAATTATTTGCAATAAAATAACTGTTTTCTGTTATTTTATTTTCATCTTCGTCTTAACGGAAATATGAATGAAACGAGAAGAATATTATTTAACAAATAATTAGTCATATACAGTATTATTCCTGTTATTTAATTAGAAAGCAATATTCAAAGGCTGTATTCAAAGGCTGCACTTTTGCAAGTATAGTTATGTGATGTCAAAGTTAAAAGTAATTTAACGTAACTAATAAAATTTTTCTCATTAGTATCCTACTTGTATGCTATATATAATAAATGGTTATATCAAAATGAGAAACTGATGTCATAACTTTTATGACATCAATTCAGTTTCTGATTTGAATAGTCCCTATTTAGATTATGAATTATTGTCTGAACAAACTAATAAAATGAAGTGTATTCGCGTGATATTGTGTCATGGAAAAGCGATCGAAACGAGAATTCGTTTATATAAGTCCGGTACAAATCTAATAAATTTGGAGGTAAATGGAAATCAATCTGAATTATGTGCAACGTATTCCAGAATGTTTTCTTTCTTGTGGAGATAAGGAACTTTAGAAATTTCGAAATTATAATTCCTAAAATTAGAATTCCAGGAAAACAAGTATTGGATGGAAAATACATCAATTTTTTGCTCATCTTCTTCATTTATTCTAATATTAACGCATTTTGTTTCATATTTTTGCAAGGAGACGCAAAAATATGAAACAAACTGCATGGTGGCATTGCTCGACTTTGTGGAAATGAATTTTATCTGTTTTGCATCATGACCTGTCCTACGATCTGGTAGTCTTTATTAAATAGGATATAGCATTTTTAGAATAAATATCAAGAATTTAATTGTACTCTTACAGAGATTGAATAAATGCATGAAAGTTGCCAAACATGTACCTATTGAGTTTCTCTATCATGATAACAATATGTAACCAATATGGATTCTTTTCATCGCAACATTTGCTGTTTTCTGTTTAGCAGTAAGGCAGATATAATTAGTGATTGTGTTTTCCCGAATTTTTTGCTTCCTAGAGATTCGGGAATTCCCGAATAAGTAATTAATTTAGTTTCCGAAAACTCGAGATTCTAAAAAATACCTATATTAATAAGGATTAAAACAAAACGAGGTAGAAAAAAATCATGGAAATTAAAAAAAATAATAATATTGGGTTGTTTATATTTGTTTTTATTTAATATTTTAATTATATTGAAAGTATAGATCACGTTTCAATAATATTGAAAAAAATAATCGTATTTGTTTTACTCACAGTTTTTATTAAAATAGCTTTTCGATACACACAATCTATTGGTTTATGTGCTAAATAGGTCCTGTGTTCGGATACAGAAATTCCAGAAATGCAATTTTTGTGCTAAAACAAATGTAGATATATATGAGGTTTTTAGCTTATACGACTGCTTATTTTTTACTCTTCATTATATTTGAATATTTCTGGACTAAAAGATACAGACCTTACAAAAATTACATCGCTCCGATTTTGGTTAAGTAAATTTCTATGAGAACTCTACAGTAACTGTCCATTGGTTGAAGTTGGCAGTTTGAGGAATGATTGAAGGCTAGCTATTCTCTCATATCCTCTGATACACTATATCAGATCAAACTATCCTTATTTACTGGCCAACCGATGAATTGGTAAAAACCAGAGATTTGTTTTGGATTTGTTATGCAAACGTTGTAAAGGTAAACTGGTTGTAGAAAGTGCTGAGAATATATGATATGATGATAACAATCATATCATATACAATCAGCACATTCTACAATTTTTTCCCATTCACTTTATCAGACTCTCCTACATATCTACAAAAATCAATCGTGCGTTTGTTCGCACAAGAGTCACGGACATAAGGCATTAAAACGGAGATATATTATTACTGTTTTATGCAATTGCAAAATTATAACAATTAATATTAGATATAACTTTTAGCTGTATTATGATATCAATTGATAAACTGGTAAGTATGGAGAGAGAGGCATTTAAACGTATTGCAATATAAACAAACAAACAAAGGAATTTAAATATCCTTCCAAAAGGTTTATTAAAGAATATCTAGAAAAATATAAAATAAAAATAATTTAATTTGCCATTTTTTTCTAATAATTATAAAAATATTTTTCGTTCTACCTATAGAGGGAGAAGTTAAACTAAAACCACATATCATCATATGCATCAGAAACAACTTAGGAAAGTAGGAAGCATGTTAATGGTAAGACTTCATTTTTAGTTTTGTTTTCATTGAGAAATTTTTAACTTGGGAAACATTTCTAGCTTCCTGAAGATCTGGTAAACATGAAGCATTTTGAGGTTCTTCTGGAAAAAGTTTTTCGTATCATCTCAGAATTTCGTGTTATCCTAAAGCTAATAAATGTAAATATCAACCCAAACAGCTTCCAGAAGATAAATATTTGTTTAGCCATACAGGTAATGGATTACTATTTTGTAAGTTTTTGCTTTTTTTATTTTCATTTCAAGCAAATCAAGAATCTGTTATTCTTGGTTAATGAATACTGCACTGCATTTATAGATTTGTATCACTGTATATAACTGATAAGGTAATTGGATCAACAATTTGATTTAACTAAAAATCCCATGTCCACAAAAAAAATCTTTTTAGATAAAAAAAATCTGTTTATTTAACCGGTGGTAAATGTACTCATATTTGGTACGACGATTTAATAGTAGGTAAATATTTAGAATTTATGAGGCTGGATATATAAAACATTGTTCGGTTACATTTTATTGATTTTTTAATTTATTTGTTACTTTGTTTTTCTTCATATACTGTAATTTGTTTTAATGATGCATTTCTTAATTTGTTACGCGCTGTTTAGCGCAATTTGGTACATGCCAATAAACGGAATGAAACTAATCTACTATTTCACTTATATTAAAAGATCGACTATAGGTTACAGCTATTTTTCTTTAAGTACTAGATAAAGAAATTAATGATTCTTTTCGGGTGCATATGTAGCGCTCCCATAGACTCTCAGTAGGCCTATAACATGACCTTCGGTTCGCCATTTTTGTGCCAAGAAACTCGTGTATTTGTATATCAGCGCATCTTAAACGGTCAAATGAGTGTAAATATTGAAAATTTTATCAATATGACCGGCTGTTGTGTACTGAAATATAAATTGAACGAGATATTAATCTCGAAAATTAATATACTAAATAAAATATGTAAAAATATAATTCAACATGGATAAACGAGTGCATTCCCTGATCGAAAGTATCAATAAATATTAAAGATAATCGATTTAAGCAAACATTTCGCTATATAAATATGAAAAGACATTTTTTGCCCACGTAAATAACAAATATTTAAAATGCTATCATTAGTAATTCACGTTTAACTTAATTATTAATTTACTAACAATTATAGAAAAGTAATAAAATGAAAATTGAAAATCGACATAAATATTAATGTTTATTGCAACTGTCTCAGCATGATTGAATTTTCTCTTGACATATTTAATATTTTTATAAGCGCATAAACAAATCTGGTTATAATAAAATAATGTAGAATAAATGGAATAATTCATATACGTCCAGTAGAAATTAATGGTAAATGAAAACAATGGCTATATAAAATAACTTATTATAGATCTGGTTATGTTTCCTATATTATTGTATCATCGATATCTCTCTGTATCTTCTCAAAAATTGAAGTTTGATCCCACCAAAAAAGAAAGAAGTTATGTGAATTATGGCATCTGTAGATTATTTTAAAATGTTCAAATTTGAAAATATAAATATTCAGAAAATTAATTTTTATTACCAGCCACTGCTTAATTCCTCACCATCCACTGAGACAGATTGCGTAAATTATCAATAAGAAAATCGTTTCTTATTCCAAAGATGCGATATGAAACTATTATACATAAAGAAAAATATACAACTGAAAATTATTGGAATTTGTAAACCATAATTTCTCCTCTAACTGACATAATGTAAGATATATGGATAAAATATTATTTTTATTTATTTTTATCTTAATAATTCTGAAAATTGTAAGAAATATTCATAACACGTATCAAGTTTTTGAACAATACATGTCAACATTTATTGTTAATTAATTACACATCAGGTTCAATATGAGCATTATTCAGATGATCTAAAAACTGCATGCTGCACACGATATCTTCCACGACATCTTCACGGCGGCAGGCAACATATCGGTGTGGAAGATGTGCGCCGCATGCAGTTCTTGGAGCATCTGAATAATGCTCATATTGAACCTCATGTGTAATTAAATAACAATAAATGTTGGCATATATTGTCCAGAAATTTAATGTGTGCCGACTCATTTGACCATTACATATTCCTTAATCACACATTCTACACTTCTGCAGTGCCACCATCCACCTATTGGCAACTTTTGTTATTAAATTTCTTTTCTTTCATGTTCCACTGTGTACCTCCGTCGGATTTTTGTTACACTTCGTCCAATACATGTCGCGCTAGAGAGCTCTGAAAACCTCACGTTATTTTATGTTTTTTTTTTAATTTTTAAGGAAAATTCATACATATTTGCTTTCTTTCTAATTTATTTTAAAAATTCTTTAGTAGAGTATATAATGTAAGGTAGAGATTTTCTGACACAAAATTAAATAAACAATAATTCTCGGAAAATTTCATAAAGAAAATATCATATTTTTAAAATTTAAATAAGTAACACAAGAAATGTCAACTTCGTTTTTCATTTATAAAGTTTTTTTAAACATAAAATTTTTTAAGCAGCTCATTACAAAGAAGATAAAAAATAATTTTAGGAATTAAATTCACTCTGAAAATTTTTTACAATTAATTACTTAAAAGTAGTATTGGAAATCATCGAATTGTCATATTAATTGAATTAATTCATGCAAATCATCAACACGTAAAAATGTAATTATTTTGAAAATTTTTCATAAGAAAAGATTACTTTTTAAGGATGGTACTCGTCTGTTTGAGAAAAATTATATGTAATCAATTATTTTCTAATTAATTAGAGTTAGTTATTTTAATCATATGAAATTTACTTACTTATTCCGGTAACAGTCATACTAACAGTAAGGGAAAGAAAAAGGGAGAAAACTGAAGATACCATCTTAGCTTCAGCACTACCAAACTACCTGATATATCTACTGAAATCAATGTGCAACTACCAAAACTGTTGTTATAGCAATGGAAAACTATCACATACTGTTATTGATTTATTTTTTTTATGAGGAATTGTGAATCAGTTAATATCGGTTTATTTGGATTATTGAATTTATAAAAATTTCGCTCATGTTTATTTCTCTTTTTATAGCATAACTTTTTTTATAGAGTACGTATTCAGTAAAATGTTTTCTTTAATAGTTAACAATATTCTAAGGAATAATAAACAGGTATTTCTCGTTAATGATAAAAAGAATTTTATCATATAAAATTATCGCATTATTCTGTGACATAATATTCTAAAATTAAAAAGGTAACAATAACATGCTGTAAAATTTTTATAAGTTTATTGTTATGATATTTGTCGCTTTAGCAATTTATATTGTAATTTAGCAGTTACATTATACCTAACCACACATTAATATTATAGTCAGAAGATAAGCCCAACAATATGGGACGTATTTACTACTTCCCATTTGTAAATTATCACAGCGAGGTTGGTTGATTGGTTATGACAAGGTTGTAAATCCTATATGGCCATTCCACTTCCACGCCATTGCTGAAAGATTTTTCAGAGTTTCGAAATCCCATCATTAGAGACGCTGGTGTTCCTTTTAGTGTTCAATTCGTGCTTTTAACCTAGATTATTGCTTGTGAACTAATTTTACTTATTTTTTTGACAAAAAATGCCATCGTGCTGTTTTGCTCCTGGCTACAATTAGAACATAAATCCTGTAAGGAAAAATGCTACATGTTCAAGATAAAACAAGGAAACGATGAGCAACTGAGGGAATGGAAACGACATATACCACGAGGAGAGGTTGAATTTACATGAAAATGAACATAGCAAATTGAATCTTTAAACGTAAATTCACGATCTCTTCGTGGTATAGTCGTTTCCGTTTCCTCAGCTGTTCATCGTTTCTTTGTTTTACCTTGAACATGTGGCGTTTTTCCTTACAGGATTTATATCCTGAATTGCAGCCAGGCACAAAACAAATTCAATAAGCAATGTTCATTTTGATCAGAGATTTATTAGAAACACCTACAGTCATATTATAAATGGCCAGAAGTGAAAGTTGAAATAGGAAATTGTAGATTAACTAAAGATGTAAAACCAACAATATTTCCAAATTTGTCATATTACCTCACAAAAACTGCCATCACAAAGGATTTCATCAACAAATTGAAAATCGGTGTTAGTGTTCACAGACAACTATAATCCAGAAGTGAAAGAAAGTCAAGTAATACGAAATTATATATATATCGTATAATGCATTTTCTCAAAGTATACTATTTTTAACATGAGGAGTTTAACGAATTAAAATGGAGTTGAACAAGTTTTCAATATTACACTTACGCCTCTACTTGTATCATGTTAACTTATATGTATTTAAATCTTTTAGTTTCCTTATTTGAGTTCTCATCCACCTGGTTACAACGTCAACCACCACTACTGTATTGGATGCTAAAATAATGCCATAATTCACATAACTTCTTCCTTTTTTGGTGGGATCAAACTTCAGTTTTTGAGAAGATACAGAGATATATCGATGATACAATAATATAGGAAACATAACCAGATTTATAATAAGTTATTTTATATAGGCATTGTTTTCATTT
>WUQG02426791.1:0-14665 GCA_011317285.2 Androctonus mauritanicus | reverse complement strand
CCGTTCTTACCTACGCGTTTACCACACGACCGCGGTAGGCTCAAGCCTGTACACATCGTCCGGCGGATCCACAATATATATATAAGCCTCTCAGAAACCAAACTGATTAACTTCAAATTTATAAGTTACTCAAGTACATTTGCACTAATCATATGCTGTGGCACTAAAATTGAGATATTTACAAAAAAATGGAGTTAATCATTTTGGCTTCTGAGAGAATAAATAATAATAATAATAAATTTTATTTTTAAAATAAAAAACAAAAATAAACATTTCTGGGAAAAAAGTAATCTTGTATTTTATAAACACACTTATTATTTTTAAATGAATTATGGAATTAAATTTTTATCAGAATCATCTTTAGTAAGATGCTTTCTTTACTGAATTTCATAAAAAATTATCAAATGATTTAATAATTATTAAGAAGGAAGTCCCATAAATTTGAAAATCTTCATTTTTAAAATAATAATGCTAGTGTTGTTTATTTCTACTTCAGGATCATTTTTATTGGTCTAATCCCTTTATTGAATCTCACAAGCCATATAATGCAATATTAAACATTATGAAGAAATCTGAGTTTAGACATGTGCTATTTTTAAATAGTTTTTAAGCTGCTGAATTAATAGATGCAGCATTGAGCTCACTTTATGGAAGAATAGAAATTTATTGGAAGAGAGACAGGCAGCATAGTGATCTTATAAAACTTTACTTTTTTTTTTTTTCAGGAAATAGATTAAAATATAGTTAACATATAGAATTATTATTATTAAAATAAATATAAAATTGATACAATTGCAAAATACAATATTGAATTTTATAAAATTTTTATAAATTCTAAATATGAAAGTTTGACTAATAATTTAAACATGAAATCATTATACCAGCAATAAAAATTCAGCTATAAACAATTGTGTAACTACAGCTATTAACATCCTTTCATTTTACTGAAAAATAATCCAATTTTAATAAATAAAAAAAAAAAAATGAAAATGATATTGAAACTAATATGCAATAACTTAATATGCAATAACTATTCAGAAATGAAGATAATAGTACCAGAATGCAAAAAATTAAGAACATCAATGCAAATTTTTAATTTCTGTTGAGAATAATATTGGCATAAATTAATGCTGTTTATCTAGGGCTAATAAAAGTCTTTCTTTGATATAAATCATACACAATATATTTGGATTTATGTAAAAAGTTATTGGGACAGTTTGAATATACAAACAAGTTAGTCAGAATCAATGAATTGCTCATATGATCCTTTCCATTATTTGATTTTGTTTTTTTTTTTTTTAAATAAATAAATTTGAAAACTAAAATTTTTCAAATATCCTAAATATCGCTGCATTATTATAAATCCAAAAAGATATTAACTAGCATTAAAACAGTGTTAAAAAATTTTAATCCAAAAAAGGTAAAATGCCTTCAGTTGGAACTCAGCCTTCTGCACTATACATGAGTGACCAAGATGGTGTCTGATGTGGTAAGTTTGAATTTTCATGGGGAAAAGAAGTGGACTATTCTCTACTAAATAAAAATTAAAAAACTCAAGTTTAAGCTAAAGGAAGAGAGAAGAGGTAGGAAAGCAGTCCACCCCTTGCAAAATGAGCTGATTATGCAAGTGAGGACAACTGCAAATCCTATCTCATAAATCATAACAAATAGGATAAAATTTTCAATTACAAACTTATTCAACATTCAATTTTGATCATATTAAAAAAATTTCATCAAAAGTGGATGAATAGTTCTCCCAAAAATGAAATAGATTTATCATATGTTAATTCCTTGAAATGTCCAAGATCAATTTTCCCCCAAACAGCAATTGATGAGGCAACAACTACTTTCATTCTTGCATAATAACAATAGAGAATCTTCAAGACCAATCATTACTGCTTGTACAGAGATTTCTACTGATATTCTAAAGGCTATGAGGAACTCCATTCAACATCATCCTCAACTATACTTAGGGTGCTAGTGGAAGACATTTTGAGCATATACTTGATTAATTTTTGCTTATTGATTAGGCTCTGTGTTTTCAATTTATTGATTTGGAATGTTATGTTTTGGTGTTGGTTTGTTACTTATATATCAGAAATAAGTGTCAACCCTTTGCACATAAAAATTTTTTTGTTTCATTTTTGAGTGAACTATTCATCTGATTTTGATAGTTTTTTTAATATGTTCAGAATTGAATTCTGAACAAGTTTTTAATTGAAAATTTTTTCTTATCTCTTATAGTTTATGAGATAGGATTTGCAACTGTCTTCATTTGCATAATCAGATCATTTGAAGATTACGATCATGTAGTCCACTCATGATTTCCTATTTGTTGGTATTAAAAGATTTTTGAAATCTATGATAGTTATCAAGTTATTTGGAAGGATACAGACTTTTTCCCCGCCCTGTATATTACATAGACAAAAATAAGAAAATGAATGTTATTTTATTGGATAGAAAGCTCATTCTTGAATAAAAGTTTAGCTGAATTAATTAATTCAAGGAGATTATTTTAAATTACTCTAGTTTGTCAAATTATACATCGGTGGGCAATTTTTTTAGGTTTGAGGGCTACTTTTCATTTTAGAAATTACTGGCGGTCTACTTTATTGACTATACTATAGTTTATAATAGAGGTGGTCAAACCTCATGTCACTATGAGCCATATAAAAGAATCTCAAATATTTGAGAGCCACAATCAGTTTGTGGATCAATGAGAACTGCATCAGTTTTTTAGGATAATCTTATTACAAACAATTATTTGAAAAATTGTTTATTATATATTTCACATGCATCTATTTTGTGTAGATGCATACTACTTTTTACATTAAACAAATTATAATTATTATATTTTAAATTAAATAGGTAATGCTCTATATTAACTATTACCTTTCATGTATTTTTTTTTTTTTTTTTTTGCATTTTTGTATGTCTTTCCAATCAGGAAGATTACTAAGGAGTGGGATCAGTTTCAACCATGGGCTGCACTCACATCTATGGAGGGAAGCCGGATGGTGAAGGGTGGGATTACCAGACCAGGCTCAGAACCCTGAAAAAACTGTCGTGCTGGGAAGTCCTGGGTTCACATCCCAGGTCTGATATCTACTTTTCAGTAGATGCTAGACCCGTGATGCAAACCTGAGACTTCCAGCATGGCATGTCCATGTATTATCACTCTGCCATTTGGCTACTTGACTTTCATGGTAAGGAACCATGAAAGTCAAGTACTGAAGAGCAGCATGAAAGTACTGAAGAGCAGCACGTGGCTTGTAAGGTGAAGTTTTGCCACCGTAGGTCTATAAAGTAGATTGTTATTGTTTTATCAATCAACAGTTCAAACAACAATAACAAATTTATATATGTAAAATATGACAGACCACCGTGGGCTACTTCTTACGGCTTCCTGGTTGGCATGTTGGTCACCCTTGCTATGCATTGTCTCTTAAGCTGCACCATTAGTATCAAGTTTAATTGCTTTTTATGTTTGATATGCCTTTATATAATCTATATCTATAAAATGCAGTGCTTGTGTCTGTCTCTCTCTGTTCCATGAAGGCTTTCACACCATTTGATTCTCAGGACTAAACTTGGCCTGGAGACTTTCCACATTCCTGCAGGTAACATAAGCTATCCAGGATTGAGGTCACCTCGGGTGGAGAATTTTGAAGTGGCAATGAAAATGCCTTCATTTAAATTCTTCAATACCACTTCTGAATTTGGAAAGACATAATAGTGAATGATATCATATTGTTAGTATGATGGTGTTATTGCAACATTATATACTGGCTAAATCAATAATAAAATTGGATACAAAAAGCCAATAGATTACAAATGCTATAATGAATGTATAATGTCATTGTGACATAACAGTGTAAGACATCACAAAACTTAGTTGGCATGCATCATAATGATGCTGCAATAATGAAATGATGTCACAAAATATAATTGTTGTGAGACATCATTATAATATAATAATGGAGCAACATCTTTATTATAGCCATGTGACATCATTGTGAATAACCAACTGATTCCAAATGCTATAATAAGTGAATTATATGGCAAAATGATTTTGTTTGAATTTGGGATTTCATCTCAAGATCCCATAACATCATTGCAGCTTAATAGATATGATGACATCATGTAAACATGCTGATTATGTCATTGTTACATAATATTGATAACTGATCTTGCAATTTTATACTTTAATAAATTCAGAAAGAACAAATAATTTCTACCAATTGTAATTCAATTAGTCTGATGATGATATAACTTTTCAATAAACAAGAAATTGGAAATAACAAATGAAATTAATACATGAAATAATTTTCCAATTAAAAAATATCTTCCTGGAATACAATACAATGAAGATTGATAAAATGATAAATACAAAATCAAAAAACAGCCTTTTTTGCAGTTGTGAAATGTTCTTAACACTAAAATAGTATTAAGACCATTTCACAACTGCAAAAAGTGACTTATTTAAAAAATTTAAACTGAAAGTAACTTATTTAAAAACAAATCAAAATAAAAAATCAGCACTTTTTATTTTGATTTTGTTTTTAAATAAGTGAATAAGTAGTTTATTAAGAAATATGGAAAAAAAATAAAATAAATTTTTCATTAGGTATACACAATATCACGTTATTACAAATTTCAATGTTCCTCCAAGTAAATCTTTTTCAAATTTAAGAGCAGAAAGATATATAGACTCATTAGTTCATGAACTTTCTGGAAATTATGACGATTGTATTAAAAAACAATTGAGCAACTGAAAGTTAGAAGAAATCAATATTCAAATAATCAAAACAAATTTTTCTAATATAAACTATATATATTTTCAAACTATATCTTGGCAATGCCAAGCACACTTTGCTTAATTAAGGATATTTTTATAAAATTTAATACAAATATTCAGAAAAGATTTTATGCTGTTTAAGTTCTAAATTTTTTTATTTTTATAATATTTCATGGAAATGTAAGTTATTTACAGATATAATGATTGTTCATTTTAAAGACCAATTTAAATGATCTTTAAAACAAAATCATTCATTGTTAATCTAAAAAATATCTTTTTTTGTTTAAATATCAACTGTTTTTTCCATAAGGACCACTGTAAAGAGATGAAGTATAAATTATATTCGTCTGAACATATATGAGAGAAAACTGCTAGAAACATTCTGCATAATGTTAGGCATTTCATAGTAAGTGCAATAGGTTTCCAGTTTATGCTGTTTTGAGTTTTATAGTTTTAGATATAGATGACACAGAATTTAGGTCAGATGTAGTGTGTCTTCTCTTAATTCAAAATCTCTGATTTATATAAAATTAAAAAACAAAGAAAGGAATTTGAGGGGAGAGTAACACTTAAGGAGGAGAAAAATATAATAAATGTCATGCCATCTTATAAGGAGACTTTTGAACTCTACAACATTAAATATTGAAATATTAAAGATAAACAAGAGATAAAATGACAGAGAGGAAAGATTTTATTACATGCAGGTGTCATAAGAATTTGAGAGAAAAAAAGACAAATGAAAGACAATAGGTACATAAAAAATATTAAAATAATATTGGAAAGAGGATATGTAGTAGGCAGTCAGTATTTCATTCTCTAAAAAAGAAATCACAAATGTCAATTCATCTCTTCATCAAGAAGCGAATGTGTCTGCGTTTTTGTCGTCTGTTTTAACACAAGTTCAGATCATCGATTCTTTCAACTTGCCTTTGATGGTTGATCTACCTTGATGTTGAGGAAACAATCATTATAAAGACTAAATGAAATAAAATAATTCAATGCTGTATATAGCTATGAAAAGAAGGGACAGCTTTAAAATCCTTCTTCCCCAATGAACAGAAGTCAGGCTTTTTAGATTGGCTGGTGTTCCCTAACTTCTAACTTCTTGTCGAACTTTGTGAAGAAGTTATCAGAATGTTAAAAGAAACATTAGGACTGTATCAACTCAGACTCATATCTTATAGTACCATCTTCTGACAGAAAGGTATTTATCCTCCTATTGTAATTGTCAATGCATCAAGTTGTAATCTGTTACTATAAAAGAGTCTCTCTCTTATCAAAATGGTATGGTGTTTGTGGTTTGAATTCTCTCTGTATCACTGGTGTCATTAGGTCTCATTGCCCAGTCTTGTCCAAATTACACCATATAAATAAATAAAATAAGCACTATAAAGCAGTTGTAACAAACAAACAAAACTTTTACTGCTTTTTTTTTTACACTGTTCTAAGAACTTAAACGTTTCAAAAGCTTTTGTTTTTTTCTTGAGAGCATTTTTGTAATCTCTGATGAGTGGCTCAGCTCTTGACTATCCATAATAGTTTTACTGCTTTGTTAATACATTAATTAACTAGTAAATAAATAAATAAAATAAGCACTATAAAGCAGTTGTAACAAACAAACAAAACTTTTACTGCAAAACTTTTTGTTTGTTTGTTACAACTGCTTTATAGTGCTTATTTTATTTATTTATTTACTAGTTAATGTATTAACAAAGCAGTAAAACTATTATACCATATACCAAATGTAGGTCAAAATACAATATAAGTGTACAGATATACATAGATATCTCTTCTTTTTTTATTTTTTATTATGAAAATGCAAATAAAAATTTATTAAATAACCTTTTTTGTAAAAATATCAGTTTATTCCTTAAGTTTTTTTATGTTTGTTATTTTTGTTGGCCATTTCATTGATCAATATCCATAATCTGATATATCAAATTTAAACATTGTTGAAATTGCACAATTTTTAACTTATACAAAAATTTTAGAATGAATTAATCACATAAGTAAGCAACTTTTACTATGGTAGTAAATGAGGTTTTATGTATCATTCTAAATGAAATATTGGCTGATTTATTTTGAATGAATTTTTGTTAAAATTATTATATTATATTAGTTTTTTGAAAATTGTTCAAATTTAGAATTTCATTATAAGTATTTCTTAATTTTGTTTTTATATTGATTCTTTTTTGTTATTTTATTTAAAAAATTATAGTAGTGAATTCTTTATAATTTGTAATAACTTTCAATAATTATTTTGAATTTAATATTAATATTTTTTTCAATTTTTAAGAGAGAAAAAAGAAGAAATTGAATATTTGAAAAGCACTCAAGAAAAATTACAAGCAGATATCAATAAAATTACCCAAATACTTAGCAGTAATCAAGCAGAATGTAATAAGCATTCATCAGCCATAGAGAAAAATCGTAAATCAGTTGCTCAGATAAATCTGAAAATTACAGAATTAAAAAATGCAGAGGAACCTGAACCCATAGATGCTAAAGTTCTTGTGAGTTTTTTCTAATTAATAATAAAATTTTTTATTGAGATTTCAAAATGTTGAAACATGTATTGAAGTATTTATTATACTGAAAAGGAAGAAGAATTAGAAACAATGTATTCTCAAATAATGGATACTAAACAAAAAGAAGATATTCTTAAAGAAGAATATAGAAATGCTGAAATTGAAGTATTAAAAGCTAATGAAGAGTATAAGGAGAAAGATACTGCTCTAAATCTTTTATTAAACAATATTGAGCCATTAAAGGTAAATGGTTTTTTCCTAATTCAGATTTTCTCAAAATTAATAAAAATCCTTTTAGAAATGAAATTAATAATTATTATTACATATGAATGCATATTTTAAATCCCTAAGCAAGTAAACTTAATAAAAGTTATATTTAATTTTTAATTAAAAAATCTTATTTGTTGTATAAGCAAATAGATGCTCAATATAATATTTAAGCTTAAATGATTATAAATATAGTAAATCATTTGCAATTATTTCCTTTTCTCATCTAAAAGTTCAGTGATCATGATTTTCCATTTGAATGGCAAAAAAGATAGTTTCCAGTGAAATCAACATTTGAAATCATCATAATTAAGGATCAAAGCCAATGTTTGGATTCAGTTGGAGCTTATTTTTAAAAACAATATATTTTCTTATGGTCATTTGTATATTGCAGCATAACTAGCAAAATATTCAGATAACTTATGCAGTAATTTACTCTTTCCAGTTATCCCAAAAATTCTATAATTAACTTTATAAAGTAATATTTTCTTAATAAGACAAAATATTGTTAATAATAAATAAAATTTATTTAATAATTAGATTAAACTTTGAAATCATTAAATTATTGTATTAAAATATTCACTGATCACCAACATACTATATTCTTTTATTGCTGGCTTAGCTACAATGAGTGTTCTAGTTGTAATGAATTTAGAAAATCACCATGAAAATTATAAAATATAATGATAAATTATCATATTTTGTATTTATCTAGTGAAGTGAGATCATTGCTTTTTTTATTATTGATGCTATTGGGTTGTAACTTTCAGTGTCATCCTAAAAAAATTATATGTCAAAACATAAATGATATCTTCTGCCATAATCTTTTTTGCACAATAACTAGCTTTTACATCAGCTTGATGTTACATCTCTAGATACATGGTTATTTTTTTTAAAGACAGAAAACAATAAAATTTTCTAGTTAGAATTTTAGAATAATCATTCTAGCATTCTTGAAGATAATTTTGTTTTTAATAGTTAAACTGAATTAATGAAAATATAAATTTAAAATTTAATTTAAATACTGGTAGTCCTTGACTTATGACAGAGTTTGGTTCCAAGAATTTCAAACTCATCAGAAGTCAGAAATGCTCAAAATTTATGAATTTCTCACTGCTATGTTTATTAGGATTTAAATATTAACTTTATTAAGAACACTAAATTACAAGAACCAGGCACAAAAAAAGGATGCTTTCCATACATCCAACCATTGGGCTAGGGAATTGAATTCAAGTGAACTGTCTTGACTAATAACAGAATTTATTGATGGCATTCCCTTTGTAAATATAACTTGGTTGTAAGCCAAGGACTATCTGTATAGACAATTATCCTAAAAAATGATTATTGGAAGTGAGATTCCCGAATTTTAAAATTAATTGAAATGACAATGGTCATTTCAAATAAATATACTTTGTTCCAATACAGCCATTTTATTTCTGATAGTAACTATTTAAAACATTTAGTGATTATGTGAAGAAGCACATTTTAATAGATAAAAGATCAGCATAGTAAATTCTTTTTATCAACAAAATGGAAAATTTTCATTTTTTTAGAATTTTCTTTAGGAAAAAATTATTATGAGAATAACAAAAGTAACAGAAATTTGCATAAAAATAATTTATCTGTGTGAGGATTTGATATGATTAAAATTTTTGCTTCTTAGTGAAATTAAATATTGGAATATTTAATTCTGACTTTAATTTAGAAATATATCAACAACAAAATGAAAATAAAATAATATATAATTATGTCATTAATATAATTTTTTGTTGAAATGAATTTTGATATAAAAATATAACACTTATGAGATTAATTTTATTTCTATTTAGGATTCACTTAGAAATGTTGATAGTTATGTTGAACAAGCAAAAGTACATAAGCAACATTATGAAAAGAAGCTTAAAGATCATGAGAGAATTATTAATGGTTTAGATAAAGAATATCAGGCATCTAAAGCTGTTTATGAGGTTAATTTTATTATTAAATTTAATATTTACTTTGAAATAGTTTTAGTTCTATATATAATTTTTATATAATAGATAGATGTTACTAAAGCAGAACAGATAAGTCCAAAAATTGAAACTAGCAGAACGCCTTATAGTATTGAAATGGAAATTAATCAAATTGAAAAACATTTGAGGCTTGAAGAAGAAAGGTTAATAAATTTTCTTATTTTTTAAATTAAAAAATTTTGATATTTATTATTCCCTGAATTAATTCTTAGACGTGGAAGTAGAGAAGAAGTAAATCAAAAGTATTCTGAAACAAAACAGAAATATGACCAAATAAAATCTGATATCAAATTAATAGAAAATTTCACCGAAGTAAGTTTTTTGGGAGAATTTTTAAAATATTTTTTAATTATTGATTTTAATCTTATGTTTTTATTTTCTTTTGTTAGAAACTAAATAGTGTAATGGTAGAACGTAAACAGGCTTACAGTAATTTTCGACAACAGTTATCACTTAGGGTGAGATATCTTTTTATCACAGCTTTATCTCAACGCAACTATTCAGGAAAAATTGATTTTGATCACAAAAAAGAATCATTAGAAATCAAAGTAAGTAAAATTTTTTAAAATGCTGATGCTTCCCAACATATGTAAATTTGACTTTGTAAATATGAAAAATTATGACATCCAAAATATTTTTCTAAATCATCATCATAATTTAATACACAATAAAATACTGTAATTTTATACAATAGTATTGTTTTGAAAAAAAATTATGGAACTATTAAATGAGAGTTAATTACAGGCAACTCCCAATTTATGTAGATTTCACATGCATAGATCCATACTTACATGGGATTATTTTTAGGTAACGATCTGGGCCCAACCATAGATCTCTTCAGAAAAACTGGAGATGTGAGATTCAGAGTTGAATCCTCTAAGATAGTAAGCAGCTACTTTACCACACAATTTATGCATTTATTCTTTAATATAATTATATTTAATGTTACATCATTGTGGCACACTAGTATTGTATCACATACACTCCAACATATGTATGTTTTGACTTACATAAGGTTTTGTGGAACAGTCTATCTATGTAACTCAGGGACACTGTGTATACTATTGTTAATGTTATTTATAGTGAATTATGATTAGTAAATCACTATAAATGATAACAATATACATATATACTGTACATATATAATATATACTGTATATGTTGTAAGTATTGTTATGATAGATTTGTTGCCTTGTAGCTATGCCATTCGTATAGTATAATGTTTTTAATTTTATCATAATAATCATAATTTTATGTAAATCTGATTTATATAAAAAGTTAAATTACACAATGTTTCCAAGAAAATAAAGTGTTTATGTAAGTTGGGGACTATTTGTATAATAATTAGTTTAATTTCTTTGAAATCAAAAACATATTGTGAAAAATTGTTTATCTACTGTACTATATTCAAATATTCTATGTAATGCAAGTACACTCTTAATATCCATTACTTCCTAATTATATTTATTCCTTATATTTGTCATCTGCTGTTAGCCATACCACTTATCCATTGATGATTCTTTCTTTTCTGTTATCATGTTGCCATTTGTGTCATATTTTGTGCAACATATACATCATTTTAGCAGCTTATATATTATTAATTTTAATCGTCATTTCAAATAAGTCTGTCACTCTTAATGGAATAGTCCACTATGGATGGATAATAGAGTTTATCCATTATTACCCACCTGCCAGTCAAGATGGGGAACAATCTAAGTACATCATTCCCAGGTTGACATGACTTGGACAGTCAAATGCAGTTGTGAATTACAATGGTTCACTAAAAAGAACCAAAGTAAGCAATATTTTACATTATGATTCAAATAAAGGTTACTATTAATGAAGATTATACATAACACAATATTTAGTATTTCCACTATAAATCATTGAGGCAACTGGATTCCACATGGAAACAAACAATTTATGAAGGCAATAGTTCCCATAAATGACACAAAGACATCACCGATACTTGTCTAGCTACTGGTGTCTAGCTACTAGGACACCAGTAGCTAGACAATATCGGTGATGTTTTTGTGTAAACTTAGGTAGTTTTTTATGCTACCTAAATTTACATAAATTTAAATTTTTATTTCATTTTAAAAAACTTTTTTAGTTAAATATTATTTTCTTTTAAAAAAAATTAATGCATTAATTAATAACTATAAAACTGTCTCCATTTTTCCTTATTTTTCTTTTCTAATTTTCCTCCTCCCAACAACTAGTCTTTCCAACAACATCACTGCAGAAACCATAGCACAAGATAAGATAGGCAACTGGTTCCTTATAATTTCACTTCTGTGTCATAAGAGATAACTAAAGGCTATCTAATCCATTTCAATCTAATTCATGTTGAACAAACCCTTGATGCTTATAACTGAAATTTAATACAGGCAATCTCCAACTTTTGTAGATCCATACTTATGTAAGTTAATTTTAATTAAGGAGCCAGGTCTGAATTTAGCCCCCACATAAAAAATTGAAAGTATGGGACTTGGAATTGAATCCAGATTATCCGAAATGATGAGCAATTGTTTTGCCAAGTGCTTATTTTTTAATACAACTATTTTTAATGTTGCATTTTTGTGACACAGTATAGGATATTATTTTAGTACTGTATAGGATATTTGATTTACCTGACCAAGCCGTTTTAAACATGGGCTTGATCAGTTGAGAGAAAATGCTTGCCAAACTCAATTGAACTGATTTCAATTCAATGCAAAGTTAACACTTCATTGAATTCAATTGAATGTAAAGTTATTCCCATATTTAACACATCCTCAGCTCTTTAGTACATAGTGTGACAATGCTGAATAAATGAATTATAAAATACACTGCCAAAAATTGATACAAAAAAGAAATATTACTAGCACAATAGCAGGACATTGAAAAAATGACAACTTAATCAAAAGAAGGAAGTGCTTTCGAATTATTCACAAATTCTCTTCAGCTTCCATTAGTAGAATAACAAAAGAATTCTATAGAACGGATTCAAATTTACAATTTCTATAGAATACGTATAAATTCAAAAATATACATTTAATATTCTATTTCATTCAAAAAATCAAGCACTATTCAGCAGTTACGGGAAATAACGAAACTTTAATAACAAACAAACGTTTTCGGCTTATTCAGCCATCATCAGGTTCTACAATTCTAATTTCGAACAATCATATTACGTTCTAACAAGATTCAAATAAAATAATTAACATGTAACAAACTTGTATCTAAACTATTGATACACTTTAAATTATAGTCATTAATACAACAACACAATATAAAATAAACAGCCAGGGTATTTAAGATTTAGACTATAAATAAACAAATATTATATAGAAGATTGAATATCATTCTATTAACTATCTACACACATCTACATTATATAGCCTTTACAATCGTGTAACGATAACTGTCCAATACTTCACCTTCGTACATCATACGTAATGTCATTGTTTGTCATTTTTGATGGCATATAACCATGCTAGCGGGATTTCTTTTGAGTCTTTATTGTTTAAGATTTTTTCGCGGTTTCTTCTCCTCTCGATCTCCAGCGATTCTCTTACTTATGTTATTAAACCTTACATAATATATGTATGTAGTATATGTACAACTGATAAAGGTTGAACAGATTGAAAATATTTCTGTGTTTATATAATAACTGTAATAAAGTTTTCTGTATTGTACTTAAGTGCTAGAAATGGAAACTAAAAAATATTTTATATAAAGAATTGACTTATATATGAATAACTTAAAAATGATAAAAAATTTTTAAATATTATAAGATTCACAGGTTCAATCATAAGGCAGCATTATCATGCCAGACTTGAAATCCACAATATTTATTCCTAACAACAATTATTATCTTACTGATTCCATTATTAAAAGTATATGGATAAGTATGACTATTCATAAATTAATATTATCATATTATTTAAGTATTGGTCACTGTACAAATGGTTCAGAAATATATAAAATGACTGCTTTACATCCTCTTTGCACTAGCAGTTTTTTTTTTTTTTTTTTTTTTTTTTGACAACAGCTATGAGACCTACCATGTTTATTTTTAATAAATGTAGCATATGTATTTGTGTATAAGAAAATAAATTTTCCCCAAAAAAAATATCTGAAAAAGAGAGTTGACTATATGTAGTAGTCCTCTATATATAATGAAGAATGGAATTGGCTGCACAAAGTCCACAGTAATATGCTGCTACTTATAAAAGTCCAAAAACACCAACATAAAGCTCTGCAACATGAACACTTTTTTAATTTTACAGTTAAAATTCTAAAAATATAGTAAATACAAAGCACTTTTAGTGAATTTACATTTTCTTCAATGTAAAAATGTAATTTTACACACAAATATACAAATAGCATAAAGTTCTAAGAGTTCAAATACAGCTGATAATATAAATTAAAAAAATATTTTATGTTTTGTCTTTGAATTTATTTAGCTACATTTTATGTTATTGCATTACATTATTTATCTACTCTATTTTGTAAATTAACTTATATTTTTGAACTTTTTACTCATCTGCCTCTTTCTTGATTACTAATTTTTTATTTACATTATGATATTTACATAGTTGTAGTAGATGTTCATTCTATAAACTGTTTTCAAACTTTTAGAATTTCACATTAGTATTTTTTATATTAATTGTATATTTGTAAGTAAAATTATATTTGTACATTGAAGAGGATGTAAATTTGTTGAAAGTACTTTAGAGTTTTAACTGTAAAATTAAAAAAGTGTTCCTGCTACAGATTTTTTATATTTGGTTTCTTTGAATTGGAATATTTTTGATTACTCTTTGTAATTAAAAATATTCCAATTTTTTTATTACCCATATAATCAAAAATTGGAAAAATTTTCACAAGAGTATAAGAATCACATATCAGTCACATGATCTGCCATATTATACGGAACCAACGAGCATTACGGCAGGAAATTCTTGAAAGAAACTAGAAAATCTTTATGAAGAAGCACTTTCGAATTTTTATTCAATTCCTCATCAGCTTCCATTACACGAATACATTCAAAATAATTAACCGTTCGGTTACTA
>WUQG02426780.1:0-14667 GCA_011317285.2 Androctonus mauritanicus | reverse complement strand
TCAATAAAAATTTGGCTTTTATTGAAAGTGAAGTTTCGTGGACTGCTTAATAGTGCTAGTACTAGATTATAGAAAAAATGGTTTTGAAGTGTGTGATGGTGCATTATCATGCAGCAAAATTATTTTGCATGTCTTCTGGCCCACTCTGGTCATTTTACAATCAAAGCATAGTTCAAATTGATTATTCATTGTTGACAGCAATCAGTATTAATGGTTTCACCTGGTTTTAGAAACTCATAATATACCACACTTTCCTGATCCCACAAATTCAGAGCATTGTCTTCTTTCTGAAACAATTTGGTCTTGCAGTCGATATCAATGGTTGACCTGGATCCAACCCATGATTTTGTGCAATTGGGCTTCTCAAAATAAATCCACTTTTCATCACCAGTCATAATTCAATGCAAAAAAAGACTTTTTTTTGTGTCTTTAAAGCAACATTTTACTGATAACTTTTCAGTTTTCCACTTATCTTTCATTCAATTGATGTGGCACCAACTTTTCTTCCTTTAAAATCTTTTTCAATGTTTGTAAATGATCGGAAATTGTTTGCTGAGCAATGTTTGATCTTTCTGCAAGTTATTTTTGAATTTGACACAGATCTTTATTCAATAATGCCTGTAATTCAAATGTTTTTTGGTTGATCTGGTTATTCTTTATCTTTCACATTGAAACCATCACTTTTAAAACATTTAAATCAGCATTCACAAGTATCTTGAGATGGAGCATGTTCACCATAAGTTTCCTGAAGTATACAATAACTTTCAGTAGCCCTTTCCTTCAAAATAAAGTAATGAATTAAAACTTCCTGCTATTGCAAATACTTTTTTTGGGCATAAAATTCAACATTTTTAAGTGTAAAAATATCTGTGATGTTAACATTTTCATAAAATTTGACATATGAAGTTTTGAAGCTTGTTGTCAATACAACAAAATAGCATATGTATTTAAATTGTATATATATCAACATATGTGTAATTGCCATCTATTGAAAAAAATCTGCATTATTAACTGATACGCTTGATAAACAATAACAACTTTTTGATATGCATAAACTATGTTATAAATGTATCTGGGAAAATACAATATTTTTTTTCTGCTGTAATTTGTTTAAAAACAAACCAAATTTATAAATATCAAATGTAGTATTTTAATATACAATATTTTAAATGCATGATAAACTGAAATTATTAAATAGAAAATACATTGTAAATTAACACAATGCTTAGTCCTGTTAGAAATGTAAAAATGGCGATGAATTTCCTGTAGAGAATATCATCATATAAATTACTTTTATTTTAGAATTTACACATATAATGTATCACTTCTACTTTTTATTATTTTTTTCTTATATTTGAACTAATAAGATATTTTTATAAATATCTTATTAAAAATTCACATTATCTTCCTTTTTTATATTTCAGGATATCAAAAATAGAGGAAAAAAAAGGAAGAAATTAAGGAAGATATAACACAAACATAAACAAATATATACATGAAATCATTTTTAAGCATGTGCACATTTTTTTCATTCTTAACATTCATAACTAGTACAATAGTCTAATTCTAGCCAGTCTGGTGGTGTAATAATTCAATTATAACAAGCCTCTCACTTCAAATAATCAAATTTTATGATATATGTTTAAGTTTATAGCAATCAATTGTGCTTTAAAGATATGGGAGAAGTATAATTAGCAATTGATGAATTCTTATTATATGATCTCTGTTGATTTAGCAAAATGGCTAATCTGGCAATGTTCTGAATCAAGTGTGCCAGAAAATCAAGGTTCAAATTGTATATATGTTTGGGTCATTCATATAATATATATGCAAATAGAAAAATGTAAATATGTTTCATTGAAAACAATTTTGTATATTCTATAATAAAATTCTTTATATAGGATATACTCAAGATCAAGTGTATGTGTATTATAGCCCCTAAACTATAATATTTAAGATGCTCTCTTGCATTGTGGGACCCTAAGCTGCAGCATGCCTAACTTTTAATAAAATAACTTGTCTAACTAGTGTTTAGAATGTCTAACTTATGCACAACAGTGTTATGAAAATTTTAACAAAAGGCTTGTACTTTATATTATAAAAACAAAATATCAAATTCTAATTAAATATTTTACTTTTTACAAAAAAAATGCAAATAATTTTACATGCACAAGAAAACATTTTAAAATAAAAAACTCTGTTGATTTAGCAAAATCTTTAAAATTTAAAAAAAAAATCACAAAATATCACAGAAATTACATAAAATAACAAGTAAATTTAATTATGTAGCACAATTTATGCCAGAAGCTGCCACACAATCTTCTTCTTTCATCATCAGTTGATCTATGAGGTTCTAAAGCCAAGTGATGATTTTTCAAAAAAGTTTTTTCAAAAAGTTTAGGATTAAATTCTCTTAAATGTTTTTTCTCTTTAAATTTTAGGTTATCTACAATATGTTTGACTGAACTTAAATGAAACCAAGTGAGACCCTAATTCTCACCCTTATCATATTTCAAAAACACTTTTGCATGCTAAGTCCATACCTGCCTATTCTATTTCAGGGGCATTATCGCTAGATCATCACTGTTTGAGATGTACATTAAAATATACAAATATGAGGAAAAGAAATACTAATGTAAGTCAATGTATGATTATGACATGAAAAACGTGTTTTTCTTTGAATAAATAAACAAGCAACAAAAAGAATAAGGGGCTCGCAAATTACAGACAAATTTAGCAAAGGATTTGTGTAAGCCCCTGTGAGGCACCCTAAAGCTCACTGCTGCTTATGCATAAATCTGGCCTTGGGTACAGTGCTACTTCACAATTCGATGTCCTGCAATTTGACATTTGAATTTTGCAGCATGGCACATGGAATTGTGTGATGTCATTTGTTATTTGTCAGTTCTTATTGGACTGCTTTGATGTTTACCCATGTTGTTTGTGTTAATTTTCAATTCTGCATTTTTCATAAAGTAAAAAAATTGTGCATCTGTAATTATTATTATTTTTTTGAGTGAAATATAAGAATGGGTTCAAAGAGAACTGATCAGAGGAATAATTCCGGAAAGAAGAACACTTGATTGAGCATAGAGAAGAAGAAAAAGATTATAAAGTGCAGAAAGGTAGAACAATTAAGATATAACTCAAGAGTATGACATTCCTAGGACAATTGTGGCAATGTTTTGCAACAGAGAGAGAACATTATGGGTGCTAGGGTACCTGTTAGAGTAATGAAGATTTCTGACAAGGATAGGTCTTTAATCAATGAAGAGATGGAAAAACCGCTTCTCATCTGGATTAGAGAAAGACAAATAAAAGAAGATCCAGTAGCTCAGGCAATGATCTATGAGAAAGTTAGATTAATTTTTGAAGAATTATATAAGAAAACTCCAGGTTATAAAATAGATCAAACTGAGAAATTTAAAGCAAGTTGAGGCTGGCTTCACAGATTCAAAAGTAGAACAGGATAAAGAAGACTTCATTGCAATGTCCAATGGCTAATAAATTGTATATTGTGTGTAAAATAGTATATTTTGTAATTTTGTGTATTATACAATGGTAAAATACATATAGTAAAGAAAATAATATAGCATATTTCTCTCATTTCCCCATTAGGGGAAGTAGGATAGGAGTCCAACAATGAATTAATCTATTTTCTATAGTTTTATATGGAAAATATTGTCCTGCAATTTGATAGTTTTTCAATTCAATGCTAGTTCGGTGATGGATTAGTGTCGAATTGTGAGGTACCACTGTATACTATTAATAAATTTAACAATTTTTCAAAATTATTTAAGAATTGATAATTTTTTGATTTCCTAACAGTTAACTCTTAATTTTAATTAATTTCTTAATTATTCTAAATTTTAAAATAAATTAAATACTCAATTGTCTATCAACTCCAACTTATAATAAATTTAAAATAATACCATACATTTCAGTTTTCACTAAGCTACTCATATTGAACAATTAGATTTATCTATCTATAGCTTCTCCAAACAAATTTCAATATCAAAATATTAAAATCTAACAATATGTTTTGAAACAAGAATATAAGTTTGAGAGTTCTTGAGAGTATAAATCTATAATAATTATTGTATTTAATTTTTTAGAAATACACTTACATGAGCAATCCTCAGAAATTTTTTAAGAGTTTATTAAAATAAGCATTTAGAACGTTTCTTTACTTTAATCTTATTGTTATCTTATTTATTGTTTAATTATAAAAGAAAAATTGATATACTGATTTTATTATTGACAATTAAAAGTGATAAAAAAAAGGCCAAATAAGAAAAATATAAGTACTATCTTTCACTTTTAACATAAAATAATGCAAAATATATCAACTATGTAATAGAAAATAGTCATTTATCTATATTCTATTTCTTATTTTCTCAAGCAGAAATTTGTTCAAAATGTTCAGTAATTGATTAAAAAGATTTTTAATCAACTACTGGAAAAAACATATTCTTTTATTCTATAACAACAATATCTTACTTTTCATTTTGAAGATTTAATACCAATGTTTTTACATCTCCATTCAATTGCTCTATATGATTATTGATGTTAATCTGTTCAACTTTTGATGACTCACATATTGGCCTGAACTTCATATCACGAATGCGAAGTTTTCCTATATTCAATATTATAATATTTAATATTTAGAAAAATTAATAATTAAATTTAACAGATTTATTGACAGTGCAATAAATTTCTTTAACAATATTAATATTTATCCAAATCCAATATAATAATTCTTACTAGAAATTTGTAATTATACACTGCTGGAATTAATACTATACGGAACCAACGAGCACTACGGCAAGAAATTCTTGAAAGAAACTATAAAATCTTTATGAAGAAGTGCTTTCGAATTTTATTTAATTCCTCATCAGCTTCCATTACACGAATACATTCAAAATAATTAACCATTCGGTTACCATGGTACAATACAAATTAAGTTCAACTTACAATAAAATAAAAGAAACATAAATTATATCGGAAATGTTGCTTATATTATTCGGTATATACAAAAATATAAAAGTATAGCCAGTAATATTTATAAATGTATTTACAAATTATCAGAACATAACTAATTCAATCGAGGCATTTCATTTAATACTATAGTCATTTTACACACGACTTCCATGCCATACTTATTGTGGTCGGATCGATCTTATTGATCGTTGGTGTTTGAGAACCTTGATTCATATATATGGCGATTGTTTCAGCAATCTTGCCCTTTCTCGGGTCTTGATGTTCTTGCAATATCTTGGATTCATCCCATTTTACCGTTATGTCCGTCATCAAGGCTCTCTGCACTAGAGCTGTGGATGTTGCTTTTTTCTCGATGTCATTTCTATGTTCAGCTAACCTTCTTGATAGTGTTCGTGACGTGTATCCAATATATTTAATGTTCTGTTCGAGCGTGTTATCCCTTGCTGAGTTCCGTATAGTATTAATTCCGGCAGTGTATCGTTGCAATTTTCTAGTAAAATTATCACTATGGATTTACTTTGTTGATGTTGGTAACCAACATCAACAAAGTAAATTTTCTACTCAATTAGATTAATAAATATAATTAATAATAACAATGTTAATTCATATGTTTACATAAAAATAATATCACAGAAAAAATGTAAAACTAATAAGCAGACAAACAATAAACATAAGGCTTCATGTGGATTCTGTCTGAACAATATTTGCAACACTATTCCTAGATGCTGCTAATTACTTCAGGATCTATTATATTGATGGCAGAAACACCAACATATTTTTCTTAAAGATTTATAAGCTCGCTGTACTTTTTCTTTGAATGGATTTTCTATTACTTTAATGATTCTAGCATCATTCATTTTACTTGCATCTCATAATACAGGGCTCTTTGTACAACAGTTGTTTTCTCCATTCTCTTCTTGTTATCTCTCTCATACTCTTGTTATTCTTTTCTCAAATGATCTTGAAAAATATCCTATATACCAGCAGTATTCAACCCGTTATCATGGAGTGATTTTTGGTTGATCTTGTTTATTCCTCCTTACAAATTTATTTAAAACTGAAAACATAACTAATTTATTTATCATTATTTTGTATTATTTTTTAATTCTTTTTAAGTGTATTGACTTGTTTATTTATTTTTCGTTAAAATTGTTCAAATCAATAATTTTTGTATCATTTGGAAGTATATACATGAAAAGTTTCCAATATTAACTGATACTGAGCAAAAACTGTCATGTTTTGGATCGACATATTTTTGTCAGAATCTGCTTTTTCAAATATGAATGTCATAAAAATCAAGAAACCAAATTATAAATAATCATTTAAATGATTGTCTGCCATTGGCTACTTCTTCATATCAACCTGACAATGAAAATATTGTGAGCTTTTGAGGTTTTGGATTTTAAGGCTGGTGTGGAGTCGGCAAGAAATTGTTTTTTATAATACGTTACTTACCTGTGAGGGGAGAGTGAATGTGTGCCGCCATGATGGTTGTCTTGTCACATGTTTGACTGTTCGTTCCTGCTAAAATGGATTTTATTGATTTGAATATAATTTCTTCTCTATTTAAATAACTGTTAGTTTTTTTTATGTAACTTAGTTTTTATATGGAAGGATAATAATTTTGAAATTGTTGTTTATGATGTATGAAAAATGTAAATGTAAGTCGTTTTAAAAGCAATCCAGAAGAAGGCGCTGAGAGTCTCGTCCTGTTGTTTTTGTCGTCCGTGGTACTGGTGGCTTGTTGTACATTGTCATGATCTGTCTGGACTTATGGAAGTTTAATTTTGAAATAAGTACTTTCAACATTGTGGATACGGATTTATTTTTCTTTGAGCAGGAGAGACTTGTTTATCATAATATTAACGTATTGTAAGTTAAATTTTTATTTAATAAAAGTGTTGTTAAATGGAGCATTGGTCGGAGTCTGTTTTAAGATGGCTAGATGCCAACGAAATAGATATTCACATTAAAATTAGATCGACTCGGAAGACCAGTAGAGAGGAGACGCGGGGTCGAATTAGATACAATGTTTCGGCGGAAATGCCAAACATTGTAAGCTTCAAACAATGCCAAATTTCACTTTTTTTTAATCAACCAGCATTTCCTGTAACTTATGAGTTTGTAATCAATCTTTTGTTTTTTCTAACTTTGGTTTTTCAAAATAGTGAAATATTTTATTCCAATATATTTGCTTTATTTGTTGAATTAAAATAATTAAAAGTGATAACTTTTTCAATATACAAATAAAGTTTTTAGTTACTTTAGTTTTTAGAAATGGGAGAGTGGATACTCAGAAGTGAATGAGTGAATGATCTTCTTCACCTTGACTGAAATGTTGGATCCTTTTCAAATACTGATTATATACAGCTGTGCATTTAACTGCACAGCTGTATGTAATCAGATATCAGGTTGGGGAACATGATCTATAAAAGAGAGTAGCTTGCTGAACAACTTAGTATACAAAAGTATCTTGCATAGTAAAAAAGATTGAACACCATTGCTATATAAATTTCTTCCCATCCAGTATCATTATTCATAAGAATTTAATAAATACCTAGTGTCTTTTTTTCATTCTATATAATATTTATCATTTCTTAATACTAAGAATCATAAATGAATTTTATTAGTTACCTTGAATTTTTTATTATGCAATGAAGTCATTACAATCAAGACTATACTGCATAATAAAAATTTGTATTTAAAATATTATTCTTCTTTCATAATAAAATATGAATAAAAATCCATTATTATATTATATTAATTTAGTATGTGTTTGACATATTTGTCAGAAATATCTCAAACACACAAAAATAATTTATAAAGATCTTCTTCACCTTGACTGAAATGTTGGATCCTTTTCAAATACTTTTATCTTTGGATTAGGAATAAGTCTTTCACTTTTGCAATTTCTTTTAGATATTTCTGGTGTTTGTCTCCCACCTGGCTCTTTCTGTTTTATACCTTTAAAAATATTTTAATATTAAAATCATTTATATTATAAATTAGAAAAGATATACATAAAAAATTATATCTATATTGCATTATATATAAAAAATAAAATTCTAAGATACAACAAAATAACACTTTAAAATAAGTTTTATAATCTTAATTTAATGCAATTACATATGTCAAAATGCAAGTTACTATTAATTGAATAACAATGTAAATTAGTAACAATGTATATTTTCTAAATTTTAACAATTTCCCAACCTATTCAAATTTAATATTAAATAAAAAATTTTAACATATAAAATATTTTAAAATAGTCTTTATAATTTCATATATAGCATAATATTAGAAGTTTGTGTTAGTGTATTGGTAAAAACAGTAGTCATGATATTATAACAATAGCTAACATTACATTCAATAATAATATTAATAACAGTCAATTTTCAATTTAGATACAAATGCAGCTAAATTATAGTTATTATAGATCATGATAACTATAATATGATGTAAATTATGTATATATCTAGATTATACTATGATAGTTATATTGTATCTACTGCCTTGTAGATAAGATATATATAGAGGATATAATGTTTTTAATTTTACCATAATAGTTATATAATAACTTACTTAACCTGATTAGTGCCTTTGACATGTACAGACATCAAAGAAATGAAATAAAAAAACGATAAAAACAGAAAAAAATGAGTTAAAAAAATTGAATCCTGATTTTATTAATTCAGCTTTTGGAAATCAGGTTTCTTGTTTGGAAAATACATCTTTTTCATTGTAGTTGATAAATTTTTTCAATTGCCAAAATATTTGTTTAAATTATTTGTAAACAAACATTATTTATATTTGAATGGCTCAACAGAATTTAGATTTTTTATCTCATTCTATTAATTTTATAGTCTAATTTATCAAATATTCATTAAATGATATTTTTGAAATTTTAAGAAAAATCAAATTTTTCATACAATGAGTTATAAAATGCTGTAAACTGAAAAAATATTATTGTTATTAGGAAAGTGTTAATTAATTCTGTTAAAATAAACTTATATATATCTGAATTGTTTAATTTTTGTTTCAATTTTATTGAAATTAAGGAGCAAATCACAAAAAAAGAAACATAAACATTCTGCACCATTTAAAAGGGCTTGGCACTTTGATTTACAATAGCCATTCAATTCATAGACATTGCAGTAAGGCCTATTTTACCTTGCAGCCTGGTATTGGATGGGTTGCTACAATAAGCCAACTGCAGTCCAATTAGAAGAATGTAAAATATATTACAACTATTACATAAACAGTACATACATTACTGTTTATGTACTAGATGAGACCATTTTCATATATGCTAGGATTTTTTCATATAAATAAAAAAACTTAAAAACATACTGCTAAAAATTGTGAAAATAAATTAAGAACAATTTAGTAAATATGAAATATTATATAAAAATGGCAATATTTCACTGAATTCATATAATTTTCTTAATAATTATATGATATAACTTCATTCAGCAAAAGTCACATAACTCTTGGTTTTTTTATAAATAATTTTTGAAAATTTTAACTGAATTTCTTCATTTATAGTTCATTTTATTCAGAAGACAAGTCACTATCTAAAAATATCAAATATTTTGTTGGATAGCTAAAATTTCATATATAAAAAACAAATAAAATTGTGTTTTCATCAGTCTCATATATATAATGAAAAGTTATGAAAAAAATAAAAGTCAAAAAAGCTGCTTACATTGTTGGAAAGAGAACATATAATGCAATAAATCCTGAAAATTTCAAAAGACTTTGACAAAACTTAAGTGAGATTTCACAACTTTAATTTTCATGCATTTTTTTGCATGTTAATTAGGCTTAATTTCAAAAATTAGCTAGTATTCAAGAGGTTAAATAATTTTTTAATATCATTATATATATATACATATAATATACATATAAATATACCAGGGTGGAAATAAAATATTGTGAGATGTTCAGAGCCTCTAGCACATCATATATTAAATAAAACATAAAATTTGGTGGATGTAGACAGTAGAACATGTAGTTTTGATTTCGAAAGAAAACAAATTTAGTACCAAAAATCACTAACAGAGGGATTGTGGCACTGCAGAAGTGTAGAATATGTGATTAAGAAATATAAGCACCAAATGAAACAGCACACATCAAGTTTCTGAACAATACCTATCAACATTTATTATTAATTACATTTGAGTTTCAATATGACCATCGTTCAGATGTTCCAATAACTGTATGCAGCACACAACATCTTCCATGCCAATATGTTGCGAGCTTCAAAGGAAAATTTGCACGTTGTGCAATTCTTGGAACATCTGAATGGTGGTCATATTGAACCTCATGTGTAATTAACAAAAAATGTTGAGATATATTGTTCAGAAACTTGATGTGTGGTGTCTCATTTGGTGATTACACATTCCTTAATTACACATTCTACACTTCTGCACCATAATCCCCCTGTTGGCAACTTTTGGTACTAAATTTGTTTTCTTTTGAAATCAAAATCACATGTTGCACTATGTAAGTCCACCAAATTTTATTATGTTTTGTTCAATGCATAATGTGCTAGAGGGCTCTAAACACCTTACATTATTTTATAGCCATCCAGTATATATATATAAATTTATTAATATAAATTAATCATTTTATCTCTCTTTTTATAATAAGAAATTTATATTAATAAATAACAATTAATATTTAAAAATTAATTACAGGAAATTTATGATTTATGCAAAACTTATGTTCCTCATAACAATGTATAAGTCTAATTTATTTAAGTAAGTTATTATATAAATATTATGATAAAATTAAAAACATTATATTCTCTATATATAGTTTATGTACAAGTCAGAAGTTACAATATAAGTATCAAAATACAATCCAGATATATATTTTGCATCATATAATTATCATGAGAATAGCATAGAAGTAAAGCAAGAGTCTAATATAGTGCATTAAGCAGCAAAGTAAGGGGACAGTAACTGGAGTGATGACTAAAAAACTTAAAGGAAGTTAAATGAACAAGAAATAGATCAATAATGAGTAGTGGGTATAGATCAAAAATTAATAATAATAAAATCTAGTGGGTATCAAAGCAATAATAAATAATAGGAATAAATTCAATGTACTGTAATGATTATCTGCACTCCTTCTCCAATCTGCATTAGACTAGCATCGAGAGATAATGATCTACAACCTTTCAGATTGTTTCCATGATGAATAACACAGCATTACGGACCACAGTCATCAGCAGCACTAGATGTCATGGTCACAGTATGGAAGGTGCAGGAGTTGCTAAGAATACCTGGGTAGGAACTGACTACCTCTAATTACTGATCTTGGCTATGTATAATGGACATTTCTTTTTTATAGAAGACCACCTACAGGAAATGGAAAACGAAGCAGAGAAAATCAACTGGCACATCATTGGACTCAGTGAAAATCTCACAAAACTTCAAATTGGACATATCTTCTATCACTGAGGGAATGAGAATAATACAAATGGAGGAACTGGATTTGTGTGCAAGGACACTGTACACATCATCATCAGTGTCAGCAGCAACTCCGACCAAGTAGGACAAGTCATAATGATGATTTCGAAGAGATACCAGCTGAAAATATAAAGTGTATGTATCAACAACAAGTAGTGATGATGAAGAAATAGAAGCCTTATAATGAAGACAAAATTGAGGAAATGAACACCAACCCAGCATATTTCACAATCATCATGGGTGACTTCATGCAAAAGTTGAAAGAAAGACAACACGATGAAAAATGTATGGGAAAGTATGGCATCAATATACAAAATGAGAGAGACAGAATATAGTAGATTTGCAACCCATTCCAATTCATAACACCTTCTTGACAAGAAAGAGCATTGAAAATGAACATGGATCAGTCCCAATAGACAGAATCAGATTGACTTCATCCTAGCCAACAGCACCTGTACAATCAAAGATGTTTCTGTACTCAACCAGTTCAATAATGATAGTGACCACTGACTAGTTTCTGTGCTGAAGTCAAGTTGGATATTCAACACAGAGAAGATCACCTGGCACAAAGATCAACACAGTGGACAAAAGATCAACATGAGAGAGCTTAAGATCAAGATGGAAGAATACAGACTAAAGTTGCAGAACAGATTCCAAGTGCTTGCAGAAGAGGAAAGCGATTTACAGAATTCATACATTGGGATGGTGACAATCTTCAGAGACAGTGCAGAAGAAACTGTAGAAACTCAATCAAGAAATCCCATCAAGAAGATATCTACCAAAACAAGGTGCTGATCGAAGAGAGAAGGAAGATGAAGACCAATCCACTATCAGTCAGATAGAATATAGAGAAATGTGCAAAGTAATACAAAAGAGAATCAGAGAAGATATTCAAAGATTCAATGTAGAAAGAATTCAAACAGCCATTGAGAACAGCAATAGGCTCTGATCAGCATGAAGAGACATAATGACTATCAAGCACCAACTAAATATGATCAAAGATGATAACAGAGAACTGAGATAGTATAATAGAAAAGACAGCAATCTTTTATGAGGAACTATACAGACCAAGAGACCAAGTGAGGCAAGCAAGACCACAACCAGCACTTTCAAGCAGTTCCAATCATATACTAAAAAACACAAATTTATTTTTGAGAGGAGCGCTTTTGGTTTTTGCCCTCATCAGCTCTCTGAATACAAGATTTTTTTTGAACACAAATAGAACATATGGAATACAATTATTCTAAATATAAATATAAGGAATTTATATTTAGAATAATTGTATTCCATATGTTCTATTTGTGTTCGAAAAATTTTGTATTCAGAAAGTTGATGAGGTGAAAGCCGAAAGTGCTCCTCTTGAAAATAAATGTGTGTTTTTTAGTATGTGATTGGAACTGCTTGAAAGTGCTAGGAATTAATACATAATTTTAGGCAATTCCATTCAATTCCATGCATTTGCTGGTTGTGGTATTCACGTTTTTCAGAGCAGAAAAACGTGAATACCCCAACCAGCAAATGCAGAAGATATTCTGATAATACTACTACAAGAAGTTGAGAAAGCAGTTAAGAAGAAGTGTGGATAATCCCAGGAGAAGACAACATCAACATCAAACTTTTAAAAGGAGGAGTACCAGTATATAAGTAACTGGTCAGGATATTCTCTGACTGCATGCAAACAGGACAGACACCAGACAGCTGGAAAAATGCAGTCATAGTGCAATACATAAGAAGGGAGTTAAAATGGATCTTAAAAACTACAGACCTATTAGTCTGTAGTTATTAAGATTATTCTGCAGTTATTAGTCTATCATGCAAAATCTTTACAATCATCCTCACAAGAAGATTGGAACAAGCAATGGATTTGAATCAACCAAGAGAATAAGCTGGATTTCGGAAAAGGTATTCAATGGTGGATCCTATACACACTGACAACTAACTAAAAGAAAAATGCAAAGAATATCATATCCCACTCTGTATGACATTTATAGATTATGAGAAAGTATTCAGCTCAGTATCTACAGAAGCAATCCTAATAACACTAAGTAATCAGGGAATAGACCACCAGCACATAGAACTACTGTATATCATATATGAAGAAGCAACAGCCACAATACAATTACATAAAGATAATAAGTAAATAAAAATCCAATAAGGAATTCATCAAGGATATAACATCTCACTGAAACTTTTCAAGCCTGCTTAGAAGAAAATATTCCAACAAATAAATGGATAGGAACACAAAAGAATAAACATCAATGGAGAATATCTCAACCACCTAGATTTGCAGATGACATAGAACAATTTGCTTAAACACCAAATGAACTGCAGGAAATGCTAAGTGACTTGAAAACAAAAAGTGAGAAAATAGAACTGCAAATAAACTACAAGAAGACAAAGTTCAACACTGAAGTAATCCCACAACAAGTGACAATAGAAGGCCAGATAATTGAAAGAGTGGAAAAATACAAGTACTTAGGACAAGTATCACAACACAAGGAGACCAGATGAGAGAAATTCAACATAAGATGCAATTGGGATAGCGTACCTGTGGCTGATATAGTAACTTCCTAAATGACAATAGGATATTGATATGCCTCAAAACGAAACTCTTCAACATAGGCATACTATCAATAATGATATATGGCTATGAAACATGGACCCTTATAAAGAAAATGGAAAAGAAACTAACAACAACCCAAAGATGCATGGAAAAATGCTTGTTAAAATTCACTAGAAAGGACCACAAGTCCAATAATTAGATAAGAGAACAAACCAAAGTATAAGACATATTGGTAGCAGTTAGAACCACAAGACCAACAATTAGATAAGAGAACAACCAAAGTATAAGACATCGGTTGCAGTTAGAAACAGTAAGTAGTGTTGGGTAGGCCAAATAGCGAGATACACCAATAAATGATTGTCAAAGAGAATTACAGAGTGGCGACAGAATTACAGAGTGGTTACAGAGATCTACAGCAAGAGAAACAATATCCTGGCAGGCAACCCAAACGATGGAGAGATGATATAAGAAAAGTAATTGGTTTCAAGTGAATACTGATTGTACAAGAAAAGTGCTTCTGGAAACAAAAAAAAGGAGGCATATATATCCTGCTCCAAGGTGTGCCCATAGGGAGCCCTATGGCGGGAATTTTAGCTGAGATTGTCGTCAGGGATATTGAAAAGAAAC